>PVIY010009338.1:0-73057 GCA_004026745.1 Myrmecophaga tridactyla | reverse complement strand
ATTCGAAGGCAAGGTGGCATGATCTCAGGTGTTTGAGAAATACCTGACAGATTTCCAAACCGAACATGCTTTAGATGGTGCACTGACTTTAGTGAAAAAAGTTTGGGAGAGTAAGAGCAATTGAAGAGGTGGTTAATAGTGGAAATTTAAAAATTCTGTATGACGGAGGTCAACAAATTATGACCTACAAGCTAAGAATTTTTTTTTTTCATTTTTAAATGATTGAAAAAAACAAAAGATAAATAATACTTTGTGACACATCCAAGATATGAAATTCATATTTCACTATCTACAAATAAAGTTTTTTCAGGACACAGCTACTTTCACAGATTGTTCAGAATTTACAGACTGTTGAGCTGCTTTCACTTATAATGGTAGGGTTGAGTCACCACAACAGAGACCATATGGCCCCCCGCCAAAAATACTTACTATCTGTCCTTTTACAGAAAACCTTGTTGACCCCTAGTCTAGGACAAAACCTAATGACAGCATTTTTTCTGTGACTTGTTTGACCTAACACACTAATGAGAGGGAGCCATTAAAAGTTACAGCCTCAGAAGTGACAGAAAATGGATTGGTATTTTGGGAGTGGGAAGAAGACATCCACTTTGGTTCTCATTTTTCCCAGAAGTCATCAGTTATAACAATAACAATAATAATAATAGGCCAACAACAACAGGTACTGTGTATTTTGTACTTTTTATGTCATGGATACCATGCTATGCCCTTTATATGCACCATCTAATTGTCCTCACAGCCAGGTGCTATCCCCGTCCTCAGCTGTGGAAACAGAGGCCAGAAGCATTAATGAGTTGCCTGTCTCAGAACAGTCTACTGATGGCCCCTGAGCTGTGCTTGAGTTCTTTGGCTCTCCAGTGATGCTCTTAATCGATCCATTTTTCCCTTCTGAGAATATTTTTAAACTCTGTCTGTACTTCATAAGCTAAGACTCTATTACCTGCCAATCCAGAAGACAGAATTCATTTCCAGTTTTACTTCCTCTTACCTAGATGACTTTCAGTATATCTTTTACTCTGATATGATTAGTTCTACAGTTTATTTTTATTCTATCCTCCTTTCAGATCGAGTGTGTCAGATTAGACTTTTATTGGTTATTCTTAAACTAGGGAAGGGAGGACATCTCTGGAATAGGAGAGTTATAATATGCATTATTGATAAGATTGTTGTGGAAATAAAGCAGGGAAGAGTCACTTTGATTCGATTTATTCTAATTATGATCCTTACTTTATTTTTAATTTTAAATAATCTTAAGTGAAGATGTAGGACATCTACACTTATCAAAGTTGGGGTTGTACATAGATTGAAGACCACTGGACTAGATAGCTTTAAAGGGTTTTCTGGTTCTTTAACTCTCTTCCTACTTTTTTATTGTTTCTATAGTTTACTTCTCTTTCTGTTCTAGCTATTTGGCACCTCCTTTCATTATAGTTTTCTCTTAGTGGTCAACTTTTATTTATTTTTCTGAGAATAGGGGTTACGTCTTCCTCGTTTGTACATGTGCATCACCTTGTGCACTAATCACTCTGTAAGTGTTCTTGGAGGCCCTCTCATGTGCTGGGAGTTCAGAGAAGCAGCAGCATCAAGAATGAAAGATAACAAAACTGAAAGTGGGGCTTTTAGTCTTGACACTCTCCTTCTCCTTTTTATTTCCCCCAATTTATCAACTGTGAACCTCTATTTTTAATTATCTCCTTCCTTTTCCCACTTTACATGTTTTCATATTCACTGGTCCTCCATTACTCACCTGAAATCTTGATTTAAGACAATGACTAATGGGAGGAGGGGGCTGGGTGCTAGGTAGTTCAGGGGTAGAATTCTCACCTGCCATGCGAGAGAACCAGGTTCGATTCCCAGTCTGTGAACTTCCCAAAAAGCAAATAAGAAAAACAAATAAACAAACAAAAACTTCAAAAAATTGTGCTGCAATAAGGGAATACGTACGTGGAAAAATAATGAAATGTGACCCACCATGAAGCATACAAAATAAATAAATAAATAAAAGATAATGACTATCATATGAGTTATCTAATGATAAACTCATTAGAACTGAACTCCCAACACTATAACAAAGTGAAGTATGAGTGCTTTCATAGGATATTTTAGTTTTCTAGTGGCAAATTATTTACACCAAGTGAGGAAAAATCCTAGTGATAAGATTTCATGCATGAATAAGCAAAAGGGGAAGAGGGTTTTGCAGTGGCAGAGGTCTTGGTAAGAATCCAGAGATGATGGGATTGATGACTCTGTGCTTTAAGACACCATAACCCCAAAAAAGTTAAAACAATACAGAAAACTTGTTCTGGAAAATTCCAGACAATGGATTATTGGTAACATTCATTTTGTATCTCATCAATGAAGAGAATTTTGTCAATTTTTGTTTCCACTGGAAAAAGAACTGGATTCTGTGCTATATACCTGAGGCATTGTGTATCAATTGGAAGTTATCAGCTAAGTCACCATCTTCTTTTTAATGTTTTTAGAGAAATATTCAGTGATGTTAGGTCATAATCTACTTTGCCAAAAACATAAGTAATTTTATTTTTTATGAATCAAAGAAGTTGTACAGTTTTTATCTTTCACAACATCTAGCTATGTTAGAAAAGTAGAGATGAAAGACTAAAGGTGTGTTTTACTATTTTTAAATTGTGAGAGTAACAAGCCAAAGAAAAATATGCCAAGAAAATATTTGTGGAGATTTTCAGGAAATTTTTCAAGTTTTTAAAAACTTGTTCTGCCACATTTTATGAAAGTTGTGATTTTTTTTAGCACAGATTTCCAAATCTTCATTTAAATGTACATTTTATCTGTAAGGGTCTGCTCATTACACATTATTAAATGTTTAATAATATTAATTATCGTATTTGATGAGCTTCAACCCACCATGAACCTAGAGAATGAAAAACATTACTTTTAGTGAGCTTAAGCAACTGAAATATTAATGGGAAAGGTTAGCATACTCTTAGTTTCTAGCGAAATAATATATAACTCCCACTGACTTAAGCTACAAAGATAATTTTTCAGCCACTAAAATGGTGAAGACTTGAGTTAGGCTGGCTTTCATCTCACCATTAGAACTTCCAGCTATGCATGTTATCCTATCCAGAAATAAAGACAGAGCTCTTCCTCCTCCCAACTTCTGAACAACAACTCTGCTGAATTCTGTGCTCTGCCTTACCCGTGGCCGACAGAATACCCAGCTAGCATCCACTTCTAAACCAGACGCTGGTGAAGAGGTCAAGGTCATGTGATTGGCTTAGCTAACCAAAATTTTACAGAGCTAGGTGGCTGGGAAGAATGGGATCTAATAGGGAGCCAAGTGACATGGACCTGGCTCAAACAGTCCTATGTCCACTAAGCACAGTTATAGATCTCTATGGAAGAGGGAAGCTAGGAGAAAGTGGTGAGAGGTCGAGATGCAAGAAATCAAGGCTCTGAGGAAAGAAGGAAGGATACTGACCCTGCTTTCTGGGATGAGGACTGGAGGATCCAGAAAGAGAGATCTGAAAGGCAAGTCTGGTTCCTTTTCTTTTTCATTTGTTTGTGGCCAGGTTCATTGGGCACTAAAACTCATGGGCAGCCTTAGTACATTTATCTGTCTTGTAAACACAGTTCTGAGAGGGTGGCAGTCAGATTTAATATATTAGTAACTGGTCAGTATTTCTGTAAATCAACTTATTATTAGAAGTAAAAGCTAAATTTTCTTAAAATTTTATTAAGGAATGACTTTTAAAAGTGGAAATAATTTTCACCTAACAAAAATTTTCATGATGAGAATTCCGAAGCATTAGATTTATGCCAATAATTATACCTAATATGCATTGGGCATTTAATATGTAAGACAGTAAATTTAAAACAGTTCATCTGTGTTATCTTTCCTAGTCCTCTATATAAACTGAATAAGTAGGTACCTCTCTTGTATCTTTTCTTTCAGGTATTTTGAGAGGGAAGTTTTAACAGTACAACTCACCCTTTTCCATGTACATTTCTGTGAACTTAGATAACAGGATAAAATCATGTAAACATCACTCCAGTTGAAATAAAGAATTGTTTCATCATTACAAATAATATTTTCATGCCCCTTTAGAATCAATCCTTTCCCTCCATTTCCATGGTAACCACTGATCTGTTCTGTGTTCTTATGCTTTGCCTCTTCCAGAATACCATAGAAATGGACTCATACAGTATTCATTCCTTATTTCTTGCTTATTTTGTTTTGCATATTGCATTCGTGATTCATTCATGCTATTGTAAATATCCCTACACGCATAAAAAGTTTATTCTTTTTTTATTACTGAATATTATTACTTCATATGGATGTACCATAGTGTATTTATTCATTCACAAATTAATGGAAATTTGTGTTATTTATAGTTTGAGGCAATTATGAATAAAGCAACACTATATATTATGTTTGGATATTTGTTGAAATATATATATGTTTTTCTAAATGAGGAAACTGAGGAACTAATAGATTAAGTGACCAGCCTAGTTTCACATAGTTATAAGTAGCAGAGCCATATTTAAACCAAAAGAATGGAGCCCCAGGTTTCACGCCACTCCACCTCAACATGTTTGATTCAATTATATCATTGTAAGGAATGATAAGGACAAATAAGAGAACGGCTTTGCTTTTCTACATTGGTTATTATTTTTCCTGTGATTATGTTATAGACTAGAAACATGGCTGTTTAAAAGAAAGGCTATCAGGGATCAGGTTTTTCTACTTTGTGGACTCTTTATATCCTTCCCTGGATAATTTCATTCCAGATTTAATTAACAATGCAAAAACACATTTTAAAAATCTTCCTTAAAGTATCTGGAAATAACCATTTCCTTTGATTATACAGAAGATAGACATCTTTTTAGTGGCAACACACAAACACACACATCAATGTGCACAGACAAATCTTCTCTGTGAAATATCCTTTTTCTCTACTTGGCCACCCAAACTTGGAAGCTTCCCCATGAAATAATAAAAAAGACAAACAATTATTTGTATCCCAGTTTCTTAGACTCTTTCTTTACAAATAGGAAAAATACATTGTCTTTTGTAAGGTTACCAAGTGTGCTGGTTTAAATCTGTGGTGTACCCCAGACAAGTCATGTTCTTTAATCCTTATTCAATATTGCTGTTTGGGAGCTTTTTGATTATCCATGGAGGTATGGCACACCCAATTGTGGTTGGTAACTTTTGATTAGATGGTTTCCATAGAGATGTGTCTCTACCCATTCAAGATGAAGTTGTTTACTGGAGCCTTTTAAAAGGGTTCCATTTTGGAAAAAGGTTGAGAGCCCATGCAGTCAGGGAACTTTGGAGATGAAGAAGGAAAACATCCCCAGGGGAGCTTCAGGAAATGAGAAGTCTGGAGAGAAAGCTAGCAAATGTCTCCACGTTTGGCATATACCTTTCCAGTTGAGAGAGAAACCCTAAACTTCGTTGGCCTTCTTGAGTGAAGGTAACCTCTTGCTGATGCCTTAATTTGGACATTTTTATAGATTTGCTTTAATTTGCACATATTCACAGCCTAGAACTGTAAACTAGCAACTTAACAAATTCCCCCTTTTAAAAACCATTCTGTTTCTGATGTATATTCTTTCTGGAAGCTAGAAAACTAGAACACCAAGCAAGTATGTAGGAGTATTTATATAAACTTAGGAATTGTACCTTCTCAGATCCCATATTCTTTTCTGAACTTCCTTCATAGTTAATTCTCTTATTAAATTCAGCATAAGTCAATGCAATATTTATTAGTGTCTGCTAATATGGTATCAACCTTTGGCTATTGTGAAAAATATCACTACCACCACCATTATCATCATGATCATGATCATCATCATTATCATCATTGTCAACATCTCCTGAAATTTTGGAGTCAATTATTGGTATTCAAACATTAGTTATTTCCATTTTCATGCACCTGTCATTCTCCAGAGAGGAAAGTTTCATCTTCATAGTGACTGCCGTCAAATTCTTTGAAATTTCTCATTTACTTCTTACTTCTTGCCTGAGAACAATACTTCAATTCAAACAGTTGCAGGATGGTCTGGCATGCTTGTTTATTTACAAGGCAACAGCCTGAACACACAGTCAGTGATGAAAAGCTTTGCTTTTCAATTGATGTTCATCTCATCCGAGGAAATATTTTGAAAAAGGTGAAATTTATCATTATCAATTTCCAAAACTTCTCTTTTAACACTCTTGCCTCTTTCCAGTTTTTTTCTATTATTCGTCCATGTCTTATCCATTACTCCTGCAGTCAGATTTTGGCTTGTGGTCACTGTTGAAAAATTAATCACTGCTGAAGTTTTACCCAATGAAAGCTTAATTGCTACCCTTTCTCTTGCTCCAACAGCATTTGCATATATTTAAGAATCCTTAAATCAGGAAGAGACATAAAATTCCCTAAAGCATTGAAAACTAAATTAAATTTAGAAATAAATTATGGGTAAGCTTAGCAAAAGTTCCTTGAGTAGAAATCTTCATATTATAAGGATAAGTGAATATTCAACTTGTAATTGTTTGGAATCGTATTCATTCAGTTTGTCCATCCAATTATGGAGAATTCCTGGGATCATTAGTTTATTTGTCTGTTTCCCCACAATCTAACCTGTTTCTTCTCCTTCATTTTTGTGCATTTAAAGGATCTATTCTGGTATTTCTTTTTGAATAAATTAGAATGTATAAAACCTAAGCCACCACTGTTCAAATTAGGACAAGTAAGTTTGATAGTTAATATTGTTTTATTTTTAAACTTTTATTTTAGCCCTGGTCCTCTTAAAAGCAAATATAACAAGAAGAACAAATATGATTGTCATATTTTTTGTCCAGCAAATTAGAAGCATTGACTTTGGATTTTGTTTCACTAGTCAGGTCAGTGGAAGTTACTGCTAACTTCAGAAACACTTTAGTCACTTTTGTGGAGCTGGTGCACTGATGCAACTAAATTTATTTCTGCCCATTGCCTTTTAGTTAGTTCTGAGTTCCTTGTGACCACTGTGCCTCCCAATCCCTCCCTGGGGTGACATTCTCTCAATTTGACTCGCCATTTCTTGGTCCAGGCAGCGTGCCTTAATTGGTCTGTGGGTGGCAAATGCCTTCAGCAGATTGTAGTCTTCAGCCTGCTTGAAAATCTGCTTTGCTACAGGCATGTCTTGAACTTCATTTACTTTTCCCACAATGCTCAAAAGTTCATATCTATGAAAAAAGTCTGCCTGGATGCACTGCACCTGTCTGTTTAACTCCCTAACTAAATTGCAAATCAATCGATTAACTAGAGTGTAATATGAGATGCCTGTATGCTCAACACTGAAAGAACCATAGCAATAAGAATTGGTTTGCTAGCTAGCATGAAAGATAGCATGAAACTGCACTGTGAAAACAACCCCTTCCATTATGCCTAACAGGTCTCTCGTGATTTAGTGATTACACAGCATGCACAGAAGTACCACTATTATTTATAGCAATAAGAGGAAGAATTTAATGAGCTATATGTGCTAGTCACCATGCAAAATGATTTACAAGCATTACTTCACTTAATATTTATTGAAATTCCATAATATCATTATGCATGATAATGTATTCTTAATGTATCATAATGTAATATCATTATCCCTATAATATGTATGGGAAAACTGAAGTTAAAAAAATTGATAAAACTCCTACAGATGTTAATGCAGTTGGTAGAGTGAGGATGTGAAACCAAGGCTTACTGAATCTGCCTTACATTTTTTTTTTAAGCCAGAGGTAGGTAAAGCAGGTGCTAAAAACTGACACAGCAACCTCACCATCTCTCCCCTAAACCTGCTGTGGAGCTTATTAAGTGATAAAGTTGAAAATCCTACTATATCTAGTCATGCATTTGTTTTGTTGGCCTTCCACATCAGAAGACATCCTAGTTGGGATAAAGATGTGTCCAGTAGCTACAGACAACTGTTATAGAGGGAGAGATAAATACTAAAGGTCTCTGGAAATTCCATGTTTGCTTTCACCTGAACTTTGTTTTCTTGACTTATGCCATTCTGTGTAATAGTATCTTGTCTCTGTACCCACTTTCATTTCTTGGGCTTGTACAATTGAGTGTGGATCACTCTATTAACTAACGTTCTCTAGAGAAATGGAATCAGCAGGAGATACCCTTAGATATAAAATTTATAAGTGTCTCATGTAAACATGGAAATGTAGAATCCAAGGTCTGCAGGGCTGGTTGCAAGCGGGTAGCTCTGATGAAGTTCCTCAAAAAACTCTCAGAATAGGCTGGCTGGACAACTGTGGGAATGAAAGAGTCCAAAATCCATAGGGCAGGCTGTGAAGCTGACAACTCCAATGAAGGGTCTGGATGAACTCCACAGGAGAGGCCCATCAGCTGAAGCAGGAAGAGAAACTGTCTCTTCTGAATCCTTCTTAAAAGCCCTATGGTGATTAGATTAAGCATCACTCATTGCAGAAGACACTCCCCTTAGCTGATTACAAATGCAATCAGCTGTGGATGCAGCCGATGTAATCATGATTTAGGTCCATGAAATGTCCTCACAGCAACCAACAGGCCAGTGCTTGCCCAACCAGAAAAATGGGCACCACCACCCGGCCAAGTTGACACATGAACCTGACCAGGACAGACACAGAGTTAGTCTCAGCTGCTGCAAAGCAGGATAGTACCTTTTCCACTTAGGGAAGTTGCAGTCCAGTGTCTAACTGTTCCTCTCTTCTCTTGATACCACTTACATGTTTTTCTTGTCTTAGTGCATCAGGGATCCCCCACTTTTGGGTTAAATTATTTGTTGTTTGGGGAATTATATGAAGCTGTTGTACCCACATTTATGTTTTTTTTTACAACAAATGATGCAGAATAAAATCATCTAAGGTAATGTTGCCTAAGGAAAATTTAAGCTTCCCTTTGTCCTCTCTCATTAGAGTTGAACAAACAGTGCTTAACTCTCTCAGCAAAGATGCATGATGCATCAGAAAACATATAGAGTATTGCTAATGAGGGAAGCTCACCCAAGCCTTGGTGTCCAGAATTTTTATTGGGGGTTACTTACAGTGGCATGGAGGTCCCATGAGACTGACTTGAGTTACTCACACTCCAGGCACTCCACAGGTTAAGCTGATACAGCATGGCCCAACGTCAGCACCTGAATCACCTTGTTAGCATAAGCTTTCCAGGATGATGCAAGGCCCCAAGGATACAAAAACACTCTTAATAAGTAGAATAGTCTAAGGATTTAGAGGGTATCACCTAAGAGTAGGCCAATGGCCAGGTGAACCCATTAATGAAAAGTCACTTTTTATCTCAGGATGAGAAGTACATTATGTCTCTTTCCCAAGATACTACATTATTTTTCCTGTTTGATAGTCATGGCTCATTTTTCTGTTAATGTTTTATTTAATCTATAGCAGATTAAGAATGGCCCATGTCTATGCCTTGTGGTCTATTCCATCTTGCTGCATTAAAAAAGCACCACCCCAAAACTAGTCAGTGGTATTCAGGTTGTGGCTTGGCTTTTCTACATGGTTCAAGATGACTTTACTTACATCATAGCTGCCTTGGGGTGGAGGCTCAAAGTCCAGGCTCAGGTGGTACCTTTTCTCTCTCCATAAAATCTCAGGACCTTCCACATGATCTCTTCACCAGGAATTCTTACATGATCAAAACTCTGTGAGATCTGTTCAGAAGCTTCCATCCCTGGAGGCTGCAGTGTCACTTCCACTCTACTCTGTTAGTGACACCATTATAAATTCTACAAGGCAGAATTTCAAAAATAGAGGAAATATCCTCCCCTGGATGGTAAAGGTGTCAGATAATTTGTTGTCATCTAGAACATGTCATAAGCCCCCTTCTTACAATTCCAAATGTGTCTTGTAATTTGTGTAATTTTTGTGTTTTCAAAAGGGTTAGAAAAAAACTCATGGACATTAGAAATCCTGGAGTTTTAGATGAGAATCATCTGGCTTAACTAACATGCCCACAGCCACAGAAAATAAGGACTACAAGTTGTATATGAACTCAAGTCTCTGCTCTAAGACCAGTGCTTTGTCCACTATTTAAAATAGCATAAATAAAGGCACAATGCTGCATGGCATCAATTCGAAGAGCTTTGGGGGACTTTTTGAAAGATTATATAAGGAAAAACAGACTTAATGTGAGTTTTATGGAGCAGGAGGATTTGGATATGTGGAAAAAAATAAGGTAGCTTTGTTCTCTAAATTCGCAAAGAGTAAAGAGGAACACTATACATGAAGAGCAGAAATAAAATTAGACATGGTGCTAGAATAGATTGTAATGAACCACAAGTGACTATGTCAGAATCAGTGTAAGTACGATGTTCAGATGAATTAAACATAAACTGCTCAATGCTCAACTTACCTAACATTTTTAATCAGAAATAAGATTCCATGGGCAAGCATACAAAAACCAAACTCTGCTCTCAGCAGATGCCCCTACTGTCAGATCTTCTAGGGAGGTCCTGGATTTTTATTTCCCTAAAAACTCTATAAAAATCATGATTAGAGACCAACATTAAATAAATCAATTAAAATTCACTTTTTAAACAAACGCTCTAAACACTTCGTTTTTCTCTCTTGCCGGAGACCAGGAAGTTGAAAATGATTATTCTTTTGGTTAGCACTTGTACAGAAAATTAGTAAAAGCAAGAAAGAATGAGCAAAAATAAGATTCATGGGGTTAGCTTAAAGCCATCTATCTCCTTTTCTCTGTCCTTAGGCATAAATACTGCTCAAGGAACTGCTTCTCTCAGCCTCTGGACAGCCTCTACCTACCCTTGCAACTTCTCATAGTGGTTTATCCTACATCTTTCACCTGTGTTTCCTGTTTCTGTCTTAGAACCTAAGCATGCCCTGTCCATAGTGGTATGTCCTCTAACAACCACAGTTCCATAATCTTCTGGGGTTTAAATTAGAAAATGCTCCAAAACTAGTGTATGCTCCAGTTACCACCATCTAGATTTCTAATTTCCCCCTCATTGTTAATAAGAACCAGATTTAGGGGTCCCTAAGAACCCCCAAATTACAGTTTTCCCTATTCTACCATCTGAATTGCTCACCTATAGGATGTGGGTTCTGTTTTACTCTTTTTTGAATTTCTTTGCTAATGCCCCAAGTAGCTTCAAAGTAAGAGCTATGTCTTGTAGCCTCCTCTAATTGTAGGTTGTGCCATTCTGCTCTCTTCTTATCAATACTTTTCACCGGAACCTAACTTAATATGTCCAGTCTAAGCTGCTAAACTTTCAATGACCACACTTTTTGCTAGAGTTTATTTTCCCTGACATCCCTACTTTTACTTCTCAGACATAATTACACTGCTTTCTGAGGGGCCCTGTCTTCCATTCTTTCCTGACTAATGAGTGCTATCTTGGGTAGAGAATACACCTAGTGAATCAAGGAAAAGACTTGTATGTGAGATATTTGATGGAAGAATCTACTAACTAAATTAGAACTCTAAATTGGGGGAGAAAAATATTTTACCCAAAAATGGTAAAATTATCAAACTTCTAAAATATAAATAGAAGAACATCTTAATTGCCTTGGGATGGGTGAAAAATTTTAAAGTAAAATACCAGAAATAATAACTGCATGGAAAGGATTTGATACTAGGACTTCATTAAAATCTAGCATGCAATAAGAAAATATGCAAGCCACAGCTGAGAATGGATATTGCACATATGTGCATGGGCTCACGCACACAGACACACAGAACAAAAGACTCAGATGTAGAATAGATAAAGAATTCTTGCAGATAAACAAAGACTCAGTTAAAAAGGGTCAAAAGACTCGAAAAAGTACTCTACAAAGGAAAACACACAAATGGTTGTCAAGCATATGGAAGGTGTTTAACACCATTACTGGTTTCATTAAAGAAATGTAAGTTAAATGTAAGCTAAAGACATAATAAGATATAATTGCATACCCATGAAAAACAACAACAGAAAAACAAATTAAACCAAAAAGTAAATCAATACCAATTATTGGTCAGGGTGTGCAAGTTATTAGTGAGGATTTGGAGCAACAACAACTGTCATGCATTGCTGATGCAGTGCAAATTGTTCCAAGATCTTTGGAAAACTAATTGCTAGTTTTCCCAAACTACAAAAACTAAAGCTTAGCATGTGTCTGCTTTATACCTCAGTAATTCCATTTTTTAGTTTTATATCCAAGAGAAACAAGTGGTTATCTCTAAAAAAGGACTCATGCAAGAATGTTTTCAACAGCTTTATATATAAAAGCCTAATTTGCTGGGGCTGCTGAAGCAAATAATTCAGACAATGGGTTTAATTAAATGCAGGGGATATACTGTCTCACAGTGTGGGAGATTAGAAGTCCAAAATCAAGGTATCAGCAAGCCATGCTTTCTCCGGAGTCCAAAATCGGCTGGCAGTGGTTTGCCAGTGACCCATAACTCAATCTCCACCTCTGACACATGGGTATCTCTTTCCCTGCCTATCTTCTCCTGACTGTGTTCAAATCCAAATTTCTTCTTCTTATGAGGACTCCAAATATCGGATTAAAGTCTACCCTGGTTCAGTTTGGCCTCAACTTAATGGGTGACATCTTCAACAATCCTATTTACAAATGTTTCCCATCTACAGGGCTAGGGATTCAATCCTGAATATGTCTTTGTGGGAGACCTGACTGAATCCATGAGATACCTCAACTCTCCACCATGAGAGCAAAACCAAAAACAATTGGAAACTACCCAACAATAAAATATCAATGATCCATAAAACAACATATATTAATCTCAAAAACATTGCATTAAGCAAAAAAAGCTAGATAAATACTGTTTTATTCCTTTTATATGAAATTCAGGAACTGGCAAAAGTAATTAATGGTGATTGAAATCAAGAGTAATTGTCTCTGAGGTTGGAACTGACAGAATGGAGATGGGCTTAATGCTAAAGATATGCTCTCTGGTGATCTAAATGTTTTCACTGGGGTGTATTCATATGTAAAATTCCACTCAGCTGCAAAAAAATTTAAAAAATGGTCACCTAACAGATTTTTTTCTTCATAAAAGCTAGCAAAGGAGTACACCAATCATCCGGTTGAATATTTAAGAAGAAAACAAATGGTTTCAAGTTAGCAGCATATCTCAAGACCAGACTAATGAATATGTACATCTTTCTAAAGAAAATTTATTTAAAAAAGGAAAATATCTGACAAAGACCAATATAATTGTCTGACAAAATTTATCAACCTCTTGCTGGCTACATCTTATAAATGAGTCATGAAATTATGAGGAAGGAAGGAAGAATTTTAACTTCTTTGGCTTCATTTCCAAGACATATCCTATAAAATATGAAAAATTTTCCATAATGGAAACATCAAGGATACATAAAGTTTTCACTTATAATTATTTAGCTCTGGTAGTTGAAATTTTTAGAAGTAGAGATGTTTATATCAGAGAAGACATTTTATGTTACATATATTTTGTATTACAGATTTTATTTAAGTGCCTTCAATAGTGCTTTTTGCAGATGTATAGAAAGGTAATTTTTATTGCAATATTGACTTTTAACAGAAACGGCTAAACATTTTATTAATTCTAACATTTTAGCTATAGATTATTTTAGAGGCAATCATATTACTTGCAAAATAATGAACACTTTCCTCTTTCCTTGTCAACACTTTGTTCCCCTTGTCACTTTTGTTCCCTCCCATCTCACTGCATTTGAAGTACAATGTTTAATAAGCCATAGCCTTAGTATAAAGACTTAAAAGTTCCTGTTTAAACAACATCCTTTTAGTATGACATACATCATAAATTATTGTTATGTTTTTAAATGTGCTTTATCAAGTTAGGTATATTTACTTCTAAATCTAATTTACCTGGAACTATTATTATTCTTTGATTCCAAATTTGACCAAGTCAGTTTTAAGCATCTATAATATGCTTTTGTCTTCTAATTTGCTTATTGAATTAATCAATTGTACAATATCAAACCAATTGAATTCTTGGGCTAGTCTCAACTTGGTCATGATTTTTCAATACGTTGGTGGTTTTGATGTGCAAATATTTTACAATAGGACTTTCTTATGGGGAAAATTGGCTTGTAATCTTCCTTTCTTGCACTGTCTTTATGCTATTAAAATATAGCATATAATCTTTACTACATGAAATCTGTTAGGGAGTGTTATTTTTAAAATATTTTTAATTTTTCAGAAAATATTGTTAAAGATCTTCATTGAATATGGATATAACTCATCACTAAAGTGATCTAGGTCTTTGGTTTCCTTTGGGTTATATTTTAAACTTCCAACTCAATCTGTTTAATGGTTACCAGATTTTTATGGCTGGTTTTATGGGAGGTGGTGCTTTACACATTTTATCTAAGCTTTCAAATTAATTAAGGCAAAGGTGTTTACATTTTTATTTAGCATCAGAATGATCTATATTTTTGTCACCATTTCATCCATAAAGATTTTTGTTGTGCCTTCTCCATTTTTAAAATTAATTTTTCCAGAGTTATCTTTCCTCAGTGTCTTGAAAAAATAGATTTTCCTAAATTCATGCTTAATGTTTACCATTTGTTTTCTACTTCAGTATTTTATTTTCTCACTTATTATTTTTCTTTTCTTCAGTTTTCTTTATTTTCCTCCTAATATCTGTGTCAAAGTTCTTAAACTTTGTTAAATAATTTAAGACTTTTTTTCATTCAAATATTAGCTATTTAATGTTAAAAATAATCTTCTAAATGCCACATTGGCTGCATCCTATAGGTTTTACTTTATAACATTTTGATATTATTTGTTTTAAAATATTTCCATTTCTATGTGTGTGCATAATTTCATATTTAAGCTCATAGTTGTTTGTGTGTCTTTTTAAATATTTAAGCATAGAATTTTTACTGTTATTCTATGCTATTTATTAATAATTTAAATTCATAACAATCAGTCAACATAGTCTTTTAAGATAATAAAGCACCATGTGTGTTTTATATTTTTCTTGTCTATTGTCTCAGGCTAAGAATGCTAAAGCGTTTTGAAAGGAGAGAATACTAAAGTCTTCTATATTGCCCCAAATGTACTTTCACACCAATTCCATGCATATCTGTTGATACATTGAATTAATCAATGTACTTTCATTTGTAGCTGAACTTATAAGTTATCATTCCAGTTGAATATCTGTTTATGATTTTGGAATATCAACCCAATTCTTTCTTATGCTTTAGAAAATACCATTTATTCTTTTAAAGATGAGCAGGATGAATTTGGAACCACATAGCATTAAATTCTGATTTTAACCCTAATAACAATTGTATGAACTTAGCAAAGTTACCATGAGACTAGGTTACTCACATATAAGAAGGATGCTTTAATTATTACATCTAAAACTTCCTTAATTGTTTATGGTAGATTATTATGTTAGAGTATGGGAGATTTTCCAGAATTATCCTTCCAAGCAAAATAAAGCGTGATATCAGATGCAGAAATCTTTCCTTGCTGTGCAATATTTCCCATGGCAAAAATCTCTAAATATACCAAATGTTAATTAATAGTGGTCTGAATGAATAAATTATAATGCAGCCAGAAATGAAGTACTTGGAAATTGATGAAAAGCATGAGAAATATCTCTTTATACAGAAGTAGAGTTTATTAAAAATATGTTGTTGGATTAAAAATATGAAGTTGATAAAATGTGTATGGAGGGCTAGAACTTATAAAAAATTGAGTATTTATATTTAAATGTATTTAAAATCCAGAGAAGGTTATCCGTAAAATAAAATGACTGTTGCCTATAGTAAAGAGAGTGAATTGGCCAGATGGAGAGACTGTATTTAGAAGCTAGATTTCCTGTAATATAACTTGCTTTTAGATTTGACTTTGTAAACATATGACATAATTTTAGAACAATATTAAATTCAAAAGAACAGTATCTAAAAACCATAAGCAATTTGCTCAGAATGATCTAAAACATACTTGCTGCTCTATAACCTCAGGCTTTGCTATGCAATAAAAATTCTATCAAAAGAGTGAGAAAGCTGAGACCTACTTGGGGATTTGCCTCCTCATAATATTTTGCCCTGTGTGGTCATTTTATAGAGGAAAGTTATTAGCCTATATAAAATGCCTTCATCACCCTACCTGCCATAAGAATTATTTACTTCTAGAGAAATAGAGGAATTAATAGAAAATTGTATGATTTAACTTTATTTTCTATACAGTGTTCATCAGTTAAAACTCAGGAACATTTGAAACATCCTTTTTTGCATCACAATGGAAATTGCATTGACTATTAGTCTTACTGAATTTGAGAGTACTTTGCTCTTTGCCAATGTCAGAGGACCTAGGTTTTTTCTATGATCAGAAATTCTGATTCCTCTCACCAAGGGTCGCTCTCTCTCTCTCTCTCTCTCTCTCTCTTTTTCCTCCCTCCCTCCCTCTCTCAAATATGTTTCTACAATAGCTTTCTCATTTGTCGCAAAAGGCGATGGGGTTAGATATCCTTTAAAGTATTGCTCTTCCTATAATTCCTTCGTCTACACAAACTTCTCTTTATATTTAAGCCATTCATTATCATTATGAAGTTTTCATAGAGCTTACCAGACAGTGGCACAGTCCAGTATATTGTTTAAGCTTAGAGACCGAAATGAACAATGGTTAGACCATATATAAAAACAAAATTTTCACTCACAACCTAAAGCACCTAGACCAAGTAACCAAACCACATTCTGCACTGAAATGTCCATGGAGCCAAACCACAACCACTGTAACAAATGGCTCAAAAGGTTAGGACTTGATCAATAACTTACAACTTCCTTAATTTTTGCCCCTGCCTCCAGCTCAAGACCAACCAGAGAAAGCCTAATATGATCCTTCAGTCACATTGGATGCCACACTCCTAGTTTGCCTGCCTCCAACTTCCCTATGCTAACTGCCTCGGAAGTTTTCCTACGCTCCTTCCTGCCTTGAAAGGTCTGCTGGATGCAAGCAATGGAGGCTGTCTCCTTTGAAAGTTCTGAACAAATAGCCCCTGCTTGTTCTCATTTAGGTGGTCTTCATTTCCACAATGTTCTCTGAAGAAACAATTCTTGTTGAAAGTTCCTTGTCTACTTGGTACAATTCTGTATGAGATATAATATGATGACATTCCCAAATTATGCCACAAGGAAACTCTGTGCTTGACCTCACTTTTATTTATATATTTCATGTCCTAGAAAATTAGGACAAGCACAAACACTTTTAAGATTTTTTTTAAAGACTTGCCTCCTACACTAAAAGTAAAGCACCAGAATTCTAGGCTGCCATGCCAGAGACCCGGGTTTGATTCCCAGTGTCTACCCATGCAAAAAAAAAAAAAAAAAAAAGTGAAGCACCAGAGTGAACCTAGTATTCCAAGAGTTCCTCTAGGCTAAATCATTGAACAGCACATTTTCCAACAATGTTTGTTAGATCTTCCTCCTCTTCTGTGTGTCTGGTACTAGCAAAAAAATAGAGAATTTTTTTAGGATGAAGTCTATTCCCACTTTTTTTTTCAATTTTTATCAATCAAAAAGTAAATACAGAGCTCAGCCTGCATCTTCGCATCTTCCCAGAAATGAACCTTTGGGCACTTCTGGAACCCAGCGTTGACAACGATCAAGCTGGTACAAATGAGGACACCTGGTGCAGATGCAGGATCACTTTTTTGTCTGATTTAAAATGCTTATGTTTTGTTCATCATTGATTTTGTTCATTCATTTTGATTTTTAACTTATTACATTTACATGGTATTTGTCTTGATTACTGATTTTTTCCAACCGCCCCACACACCCCTCCCCCCAAATATGGCGCCTCCGGAGTTACTCACTCATCTCACCTTTGCCGTGGTCCTCATCTTAATCCATGGCTTTTTTCAATCTTTCAAGCTCCATTACCTAATATAGTTCCTTTCAGGCTATGAAATGAGATGGCTGCCTTCTCACAAATTCTGCACAGATTTTGTTCCACGTCCAATCAGGGGCAACGCAATCCCATCATCAAGGACACACAAGCCCAGGTCTGAGAATAACACCTTCAGGCTGACATACAGAAAAACAGACTTGAATCTTAGAAAATAATTATTTTTAGAGATTTGGTATGATTGGTAACATGAAAATGATAATTTAGAAAGTTACTTCCTAAGTGGAAAATATCGCAAAATAATGCATCTCAAACTTTAATATGCCTACCAACCGCGAGGGGACTTGGTCAAAGATTAAAATGCATGTATTAATTGAGTAAGTCTGGTATGTTACAATTTGCAATTCTAACAAGTTATCTCATAGTGATGTCCCTCCTTGTTCACCTTTTATGTGGCAAAGCCCAAAACAATTAGGGAATATTTCTAATTTTTTTTTCAAGAAACTACTTCAACAGCATCACCATATCCAAATTTGTTACCTTACAGTTCTGGAGGTCAGAACTCCAAAGTGGGTCTATGGGGCTAAAATTAGAATTGCTTTTCTTCTGGTGGCTCTAGGAGAGAATCTATTTCCTTTCTTTTTCCAGCTTCTGGAGGTAGCCTGCATTCCTTGGTTAATTATTCCAGCTTCATCACCAAAGCTCATCACTCCAAAGCCTGTTTCCCTTGTCCTATTGCCTCTTTAAAGTTAACCCTGTGTCTTTCTCTTATAAGGACCTATGTGATTACAGGATGTCTACCTGGATAATTCAAGATTATCTCCCATCTCAAAAACCTTAACTTAATATATCTGCAAAATCCATTTTACCATCCAGGGTAAGATATCTGCAGGTTCTCTGGATTAGGATATGGACATATTTAGGAAGCAATTAGTTTGTCTACCACAGTACTTTGTCTTTCAAGAAAGCAAAATCAACAGTTTTATCATCATTCCAGACTCTAAAATCAGTTTCCTTGCTCACTTTGCTCACTCCAGGACTTAGATTCATGGAATTATCTGTAATATTGCATGACTTTGACAGAGAAAAATAGGGCCCTGGGTGATTTCATATAGGAACTAAAGTTTCCAGAGTGACACATGTTAATTCTGCTCATAAATTGTTGGCCATGACCATATAACACCACACAACCACAAAGATGCTAGGAAGTGTCATCATAACACATGTCCATAAGTGAGAACTAGCAATAAATGGTGAACTTCAGAATTGACAACTCCATGGGTAATATCTTACGCTTAATTCCATGATTAATTTATTTTGGGGGGTTTATCCAAATGTATATATTTACATAAAACAAAACAGAAATTAATGCATTCAACTGTTAAATGTGGTTGTATCTGGTGCTAGTTTTATAGGCAATGCATTCTTTTTACTTGTGTGTATTTTCCAAGCCAACTATATAACTATATACTATGAATATTTTATTTTTGTAATCAGATAAACACAATTTGAGAAAAATCTTAATGACATACATGTATTACAATGATTATTGCAATGGAAAATATTATCTTTTCCCCATATTCAGATTAGAAATGGGCTGAGACTTAGAAAATACCCTTCTCTTTTCTCCTGAGCTACCTTCTCTGCCCTGACCTCTGAAGCTTCAGAGCACTTGGCTGGTTGTGCATCTTTGGAGCTGAAGGTTATTTATCTTTGCATTCCCTGTTATAATTGCTTCCTTCATGGAGATAAAACTTCCTTTTATCTCCACGGAAGTTTTGTGGAAGATGGGGGAGAATTTATTTTTTGGGGGGTGGGGAGGGCATAGGTGGGTTCCTGGAATTAAACCCAGGTGTCTGGCATGGCAGGCAAGAATTCTGCCACTGAGCCACCATTGCCTGCCTGGGGCAAATCTTTTGATGAACTTAATGTCCCGAGAGAAGCAGTTAGTGTGAAGAACTACTTTAAAGTCAAAGGAAGTTGTGTTCAAATTTTGGTTCTGTGTAATTCATTTAACTTATTTATATCCCTGTTTCCTCACTGGTGAAATAAATATAATTTCTACTTCTCAAAGCAATTCTTATTATGTTAAATGCATTCATTGCCTTTAAACTGGGTTGCTCCCGGAGTGGGGTCATTGAGTGGTATTTGCTAATTATTAACAAAGAGGTTTAATATCACATAAAGAACTATTTATGGATTACTTACATCTTTTCAGGCCCCATGCTAAAAGTATGACAGATGTGCTCTTACTCTTCAGAACAAGTTTGTGTGGTATCTCCTGCCACTGACAAGGAACCCAAGGCTCAGAAATCTACAACTTCAGTGATGTTAAATGGCTTTTAACTCCTACTCTGCTTTATCTTCAATCTATGAAATCAGTGATAATATTTAATAATATTTGTTAACACTTAAAATTTAGCATCCATTTGTTCTGGTTGAAGATTTTATGTATCTCAGAAAAGCTGTGTTCTTTTAATCCATTCTTATGGGTGCAGACCTATTATGGTTAGGATGTTTCCCATGGTGATGTGACCCACCCAATTTAATGTGGGTCTTAATCCTTTACTGGTATCCTTTATAAGGATAAAAGATATAGCAGTTTAGAGACAGCACAGAGAGAACTACTCAGGAGATGCTAAGAAAGAACCCAAAGATGCTTAGAGAGAAACATCCCGGCAGAAGCAACAACGTACAAGAGCTGAGAGAGTAAACCACTGAAACCTGGAACTGAAAGCCATGAATCCCAACAGCAAAAGACCAGCAGACACCAGCTATGTACCCTCCCATCTGACAGAAGGACCCCAAACACCAGCTTTCTCTTGATGCCTTAATTTGGACATTTTCATAGCCTTGGAAATGTAAATTTGCAAACTAATAAATCCCATTGTAAAAGCCAAGCCATTTCTGGTATATTGCATTCTGGCAACTTTCACAAACCAAAACAATATTTCTCTCCTGATTATTCATCTAAAGGTCAAATTAATCAATAGTCTTAGCTGCCCATGATGTACAGGGACCAAACTGGCTGTGTGTGAAAGGGAAAAGGGGAGAATGTCATTTGCTAGTTGAAGGTTTCTAGTTTCAATCCATCACCCAACTAATAAGCTAAAACAAAATGTGTGCATTTGCATGAGAATAGTCTTCTAAATCTAATGCAAATAAGATGTGTGGCGGCACATCGTATCTTCTTCACTATGGACAAAAACCACTGGCATCAATAAATTACATTTTCTTTCTTTTCTTGAATGTTAACTGCACATAATTTTTTTTTGTTTTCCAGAGAAATAGTTCTGTTGTGCTTCCATCAAATGCCATCCTTTAGGGGTCTAAAGATAGTTCAATGGTAGAATTTTTGCCTGCTATGCGAGAGACCTGGGTTTGATTCTGGGTCCATGAACTTGCCCCCATCCCCCCCAAAAATTCAACAAATGGTGCTGCCATACCAGGATAGTCACATGGAAAAAGAAGGAAATGTAACCCTTACTTTATAACATACAAAAAAAGTCATCCTTTAAATAGGTGAGATTTGTTTTTGCTGATGTTTTACAAGCTTTGTAATCTTGCCTCATAGCATCTCTTTGTGCTCAGCTCGGCACAAAGCTGGCATCATCCTCATATTTTTGCCAAAAACTTTGACAACACAGTATATATCACCTTAACTTCCTGGAGGAGTCCTTCTGGAGTGTTAAGAGAACCATGTTTTTCTATAAGGATGAGAAAAGTCACAGCATGGAGATTTAATTGTCTCCTCAAAAGGAGAGTTTAAACATACCAGTCATGGTTCTGGAAGCAGAAGTCCAAAATCATAGCACCAACAGTACTGATTCTCCTTGGAGGGTCTGAGGGAAAATCTGATCCATGTTCCTCTCATAGCCTCTTGTGGCTGTCAGTCACCACTGATGTTCCTTGCTTTGGGAATGTGTCACTCCAATTTATATCACTGTCGTTACATGGCCTTCTCTCTATCTGTCTCCATGAATGACTTCTTAATGAGTGATAACTCTCAATTTATTTCACTGCTATACCTTGTAAAGTCTGGAAAACTGGTATAGATGCAAATCCAAGCACATCTAAACAAAGCTAAAAATTTTGTTACTCTATTTCAGCAGATGTTCTGAAGTCTCTCCTGTGGTCTTAGGCAAAAGAAAAAACTAAATTGTAAGTTGAACAAAAATAAGTATTCTTGCCGTATTTGAGTTCCTAGGTTTTTGGCCATGCCATGAGAAATAATTAAAGGTTACAGCACAGAGGGAGTGGCAAGCAGAAATGTATTAAATACGCATGCAGAGGGGCTTGTGGGCATTCTCACAAGAAGATAGAGGCAAAGGGCAAGAGCCCCCAACTCTGTGAGACCATCTGTTTTTATAGATTTTTGTTCTTTTTGTAATTTCTATTAACTATTTTACTACTCTCCCATTTTCCCCCTTTGTTGAAGTTTGATTGTAGATGACTCATTCAGGTGGGGTCATTTGGCCCCAAGTGCTGTTTACTACTGTTCTTTCCAGAGGAGACTTTCTCCTTGAGGTCTGGCTAGTCTTTGGAATTTGCCCTTTGCTCATCAGCCAGCTCCCACCCTAATTCTAACCCTACATCAGGATTCATATACTAAGTACTGGGACATCATAATTCTTGGGATGATGGCTCTAAGGTCTGTCACTTGTGGGAATTTAATGATTATAGGACCAATACCACTCCTATCTTATGTGCCTTTTAGCTATTTAGATGCTTTTAAGTAATGTGATTTATTCAACTTCAGAAATGCTAAAATAATTGTGCCTATCCTTGAAAAAAATAACTTGAAGGAACTTCAACTCTACATAGGTGGCTAAATAAGGTCACACTATACTGATTGATAAGTGATATAAAAAATAGTGAAGATTTTGTTCTGTACTTTCTTAGGATTTCACCTTACAAGGTCAATGAGATTAACTTTTTATATATATTGATTTGTCCCCTAAATTTGATGAAAAGAGGAGGTTTATGTCCAAATATGGGGCATGTCTACAGATTGCATTATTGGTTTGTATTTCTGCCACGCTGCATGAATAGAAACTTGGATAATACAGATGAATAAATTAAGTAAAGATAGAAGGTCTACTATTGAATGAAGCCTTAGAGTTAATTTAAATACTGATAATTTAAATCTAAGCTTTCTGGCATTTCTTGGTCCAAAGCCCAAAATGTTCACTCATTGTCCCAGGAGGATTCACAAATGAGCAGTGTTTGGAATTGAGAAAATCACCTCATCAAGTGTTTTAACTGATGATCCTCTTCCCCAAGAGTGCAGATCTATGCCTAACTGATTGTAAATAAAAAGCTGAAGAGAATATGAGGAAGTGCTGATGTCTAGACCTCCTGTTTTCTGACAATGTTGAATTTTACCTGAACCCTGTGATCCTGGAAAATAACATGCATTATGAAACCCCTTTCCTAATTTGCTCAGTGCCACTGGAATGCATATACCAGAAATGGATTGACTTTTAAAAGGGGAAATTTATTAAGTTACAAGTTCACAGACCTAAGGTTATAAAAATGTCCAAACTAAGGCATTCAGAGAATGATACCTTGACTCAAGAAAGGTGGATGTCATCCAGAACATCTTTGTCAGCTGAAAAGGCATGTGGCTGGCACCTGCTGGTCCTTTGGCTTCTGGTTTCAAACAGTTTCCCTGGGGGCATTTTCTTTCTCTATCTGCAGATGTTTCTGTCTATGTTGGCTCTGAAGCTTTTTCCAAAATGGTTCCTTCTTAAAGGACTCCAGTAAGCAACCCACCTTAAATCAGCAGAGATATGTCTTCATAGAAACCACCTAATCAAAAGGTTCAATCCACAATTGGGTGGGTCACCTCTCCATGGAAACAACTCAATCAAAAAGATCCTACCCTACAATATTAAATCAAAGTTAAAGAACATGGCTTTTCAGGGCTACACAACTTCAAACCACATCTCCATCCATTATGTTGCTCACCAAGGCAGCCTTAACTTCTCCTTGACTTGACTAAACTGTAGATGGACTTTTCCATGGCTCTAGACTACTGACATCCCTCACCTGGGCCCTTATAGAATCCAGGGAGTTCTACTCAGCCTTGAAAGCAAATTCAGGAGATAACATCATGTAATGGATCTACCCCATTGCTTGACTACCCCTTCTAGTGTCTTCCATTAGTTCAATTAAGTCTTTAAAAACTCTTCTGTCTCTGTTTCAGGTAGGTAAGCCCTCTCTCTCACCTACTGTGAAAGCTTTCTAGTGTCTCTCTCTATTCTCTAATGTATAAAGCTTTGAATTAAGTCATCCCTCTCTGTTTCACATTGTCTGGTGATAGTATTTTCTTGGACATTTCCTAGATGAGCAGAACACTCCACTTGTCAGGCGTGGAGTACATGCTCAGGCCATCAGAACCTATAGAGACATAGGTTCTCTATTGTCAATCAAAAAAGTTTATTTAGGTCATATTCTTTTTCCTTATGTTTATAGTAAATTGACTGGGGAAAATATTATTTTCTTTGTGTTTGCCTAAATACATTTTTTTGGCAGATATCAAAGCAAACACCCTAGATCTAATATTCCCAGATTTTTTTTCAAACAAATAAATGTTCCTTTTTGTTAAAGATTTTCTACTATCATAGAAAATTTCCATACCTGCTGTCAGCATTTATTCATCTACTTTTTATTGATATACATGCTGAGAACTATGAAATCAAAACTATAGGATCCCTCAACAGCTAACTTTTTTCAACTGAAATTCCATCCTTTTTCTACTCTATTTCTAACAGCTTATTTTCCCCAAATATTTTAATTTTTTAAATCTTCAAGTTTGCTGTTTTTATGAAATCTGTAGGCCAAATTCCGAATCCTTCCTTTAACCTTTCAGTTATAATTGCAGGTGACACTGAGCTGACTCAATTCTGCATTCCTGTCTTCCTTGCCATCGTTTTCAAAATGTTCTTTATCAATTTGCAAGAGCATGTTTCCTTTTACTTTCCCTTTTTCTAGGACACACCACCACATTTTCACATTTAGTAAGTAAATCCTAAGCCTTTATTCTATCCCACCCCACTCTGTGTCTCATTTACTGAAGAATTGGATTCAACTTACCTAGATCATTTAATTTTCATTAAAACAAAGAGGAGAAAAATATTTTTTAAAAGGCAGTTATCATTGACACACCGTCAGAAATAATAGTATTTATTCATAAAAACAGCAAGCGTTTCATAGAGTGAAGTACCACATGGCTTTCACCTAAAATGGCACTATTGACATACAATAACTTTGTTTTGGGAGGGCATGCATTGCATTGTAAGATATTTAGCAGCATCTCTGACTTCTACCCCTAGAATCAGGTAGTCTCCCCCTCACTTGTGACAATGAAAATGTCTCTAGACATTGCAAAATTCCCATGGGGGAAGGGCAGAATCGTTCCTGGTTGAGAGCCTCTGCTGTGGGCTTCCCTGTCCCCCTAAGCAACACAGACTTCTAAAACATGCCACATAATTTTGACTTTATTTGTAAATAAAACTGCTCCTAACATTCAACGATTGCAACAATGCATCTAATTGAAATGTAACTAGCAAATCTTAGAGCATATGTGGAGGAGGCACAGCTTTAATTGAGTGCTTGCATATGGATAGAGAAATTAATTAAAATTGCAATAGTGTGTCATTAAAATCTCTCTGACATGTTAAATCACTGAGACTGCTTCCAAGGAAGGTGAAGGTAGGAAGTCTTTGCTAATCCTTTATATAAGGCCACACTTCGAGACTTGCTTTGCTCCTTCCTCTGTTTCAGATTGTTTTCCTGGAGCTCATTAAACACTCTTCTGACTGCCTCCATAAACATCATTTGGGGTATATTATTTATTTTAATAATCAACTCACCCAGCCTTCCTTGGACTCTCTCATGCTCAGCATCATATTAAGTTCTGGCTGCCCTCTTAATTTCTCCATCAATTTATTACAGCTTTAGCAGGCCTGCAATTTGTGATGCTAAAAAATCAGTAGAAAAAAATAGAAGATGAGTAAAACCAACTACATGTAAATATTTAAGCATTAAACCAGCTAAGGAAATCTTCAGCCATCTTGAGAGGGAAAGACCAAATAAAATGATGATGCAGAGAAGCTCCAGGTGTGTTTGCCATTAGAGACATAATTAGACAGATGTGTCCTGGATGGCCAAAGCCAACAGGTGGACACCAGGACTTCAAGTCCCCAGATAAACCCTTAATAATTGAAGGAGTGTTGTGTTTGAATTTACAGGATGATACAGTTCTAAGAATATTGATAATAAGTTGGAGAGTTTAGGAAATGTTAGAAATTATAAGAAACATAATCTTTAACATCGAAAAACTTTCTAGTTTAGATAGTAAGACAGAAATATAGCTTTATTTTTCATAATCTGGGGTTAACACAGCATACTTTTTATTTCTTCTTCCATTCAGTCTATACTCTACTACTGGGTCATTCTAATTATATTCTAGCAGAGGATAATATTCTAGCTAACCGTTTTTGCAAAGTTCTTGTCTTCATTCAATATGGCTTCCCCCTTTTTGCTTATATTCATTATTTTTACTTTTCAAGAAAAAAATTAAATATCATTTTGAAACTCACTTCCTAATCACAGAGTGCACAATTATGTTAATTATTCTTGTGATGATAATAAATCAAAGCATTACTGAAACTTAGATATTTAACAAATTCTATTATAAACACGTGTATTAATTTGTAATCTTTTTTTAAATCCTAGAAAGTAATACTTATTATTCCTCAAATGCATATGGCAAAATTGAATTAAAAGGAAGGATTCAAATCCAGACAGCACAACTCCTGAGATAAAATGAGGTTGAAATTGGGGCCCATTACTATCCCTCAAGACCTTATTATTGCAAAATTGTGGACATGTTTCCAGCACATAGATTGTACATTCAGTCTTAAACCAGAAGTCAATATTCCTAAAGCTAAGTTTTTATTATTGAGTTGGTAAGTTTACTTAGCAGGAAGTGAAGGAGAGAGAGATCAGGGCAGGGCTGAGTTCACCTGCTTGAGATTCAAAAAAAGATGCATCAGAGTTACCTTGTTTTATTGCACTTTTATTTGCATTCTGGAAGAGATGGACATATACTTTGGGATGAAAAAAATAATTTAAAAAACATTCTTACAGTTTTACATGGTACAAAGCACGTTCACATATATAATCTCATCAATTTTACTAGTATAGCACATTCACAAAACCTGTTTTAAAGAAAAAAAGTGACTGAGTCCCAAATCTGTAACTTTAACAAGATTTAATAATCCTGGAGCTCTTCTACAGACTGTAATAATGATAGTATATTTATCATTCATTGTCAAATTTAATTGTCCTTTTTGTCCTAAAATCCCCTGCTTCTCCAAACACAGATGCACAAATACATCCTCACAATTCACTCACATTGCCCTCACATAGAAGTGTATACACAGTCATATGTTCACATCTCACTCCTACACATGTGCAGACACAAACATCACAGGCATACATATCCCCACATGCTCACATTCCCCTGAAACACGCACACACAGTCACAAGCTTACTTTTCACATAGACACACACACACACATCAACATGCTCACACACACTGACTTACACACAATTTCTACTGGATCCCTCTCCTCTTTTGAGACCCTCTGCATACATTTAATAGGTCTGCGGTTCTGCCTTTCTCAGCAGAAAAGCTCTAGCTGTCTAATATGACTCCGAGGTCCTTCTTGTTTCCTCCCTTAAAGCCTTGGATAGGGATCAGTGGGAATGGATGGCTGGGCAATAAATCCTTCATTAGGAATAAAAAATAAGTTATTAAAATAATAGTCAAAATATTCTGGAAGTTCATTAATGGAGAAAACTTTCTCAGAGTGAAGGCATTTGGCCTTCTTTCCACTCATGACCTTCTTTAAGAGGGAAGGAGAAAGAAAAGAAAATCCTCTTTTCAAATAAGATACCCGAACTAATAACAACATGCAGTATTAGAGCCGTGACTTCAGGAGTCTGAAACTACAGCTCTTGATGATGGAGGCACATGCTATTGAGGGTTCATTGATTCCAGGGAAGCAGGATTGAGGTGGAGAGAACCAAAATCCTACCAACCTGCAGTTTTTCCTAAACACAAAGACTCCTTTCCACTATCATCATCCCCTAATAAAAATTAATTGTCAAATACCGCTGTTGTTACAATAATTGTTTTTATCTGTACTGAGAAAAATACCCATTACAAATATATATATACATATATATATATAGTTTTTTTTTTAATGAGCAATAGAGGGTGACTTGACAAGAACCTAAGAAATGGGTCTAGAGTAAGTTAGTACATTTTTCAAATTCAATTCTTTTATTTCTGATGTAAAAAAGCCCTTCTCTCAGCGAGAGTGAAATAGTTAAATAAATTGTTAAAATGTTAACTATTGATGAAGCTAGGGAAGGCTATGTGGTAGTTCCTAGTTATATTCTTACAAATTTACTCTAAGTTTGAAATCATTTCAAAACTAAAGAATAAAGGACAAGAAATGGTGGCATGGTGGCAGAGTTCTTGTCTGTCATGCAGGAGACCCGAGTTCTATTCCCAGTGCCTGCCCATGCCAAAAAAAAAAAAAAAAAGAATGAAAATATACGCGGGAGAATGGAGATTGGGTGAGGATTTAGGAGACATTGACCATGAGTTGATAATTATGAATCTAGGTGGTGTGTGCATGGGGACACATTATCTTGTCTCTCTACTTTTATATTTGCTTAAATTTGCCATAATAAAAAGTTTCTTTTTTTTTCTTAAAGCCCTTCTCTCTCGGTTACTCTATATTACTGAAACATTGCATGTGCATCCCAGAACTGCATGACTCAAGTGAAATGTTATTAGGCTGTTACCTAGGTACCTCCTTTCCTATGCTCCTAAGGCTCTGGGCACAGACGGGTGTCCGCCAGGTAATGGAAATCTCCGGTGGAGGGGGTAATACAGCCACCCACCTCCCCGTTCTGCTCACTGCTGGAGAGGCGTCACCAAACCAGCTGCATTGGATTTCCAACAGGCTTAGATCTTCCCACAGAGCTCTACCCACTACACGTATTTCAAGATTCCATATGTGAAATGAGTGAAAGTCAGGAAACTCTGAAATAGTTCCATAGTGGCTAATCAGAGAAGTAGGGTTCTTTCATAATTTTGAAAGGGTCTTAAAAAAAAGTGCATTTTAATGGGATCTTGCATTATGTTTGTTAAATATTTTATGCATCAGCAAAAATAAAAAGTAAAAGAATAAAAATGGTGAAATTATATTTGATGAAAAATATATGAAGCCATAATGAAATTGTTCAGAATTGTGGAAGAAGCTATGTCAGAAGTCTGAGATCTAGACTTGAGAAAACAGAAGTTCAGTTAGGGGCTAGAAAATAATTGTAATCTAGGAAACAGTAAACAGGAGCTCAAGACTTATGTTGGAGTCAAAAGAATCTGAAGTCTTTGAGGCAGGTAGATTTGGTATTGAAGATTGACTGCACATTTTCAGCAGGTGATAGAAGGAAACTCTAATCTCCCTCTGTGGATCTGTCACAGAATGGGTTCTCAGCCAGCTTCCTTAGCATTGTCAGGAAGGACAGCTCTCACAACCTGTTACTTCCTACATTCCCCAGGCTCCAGCCATGACCTGGGAACCAAAAACATGTGGAGTGTTAAAGTAATCCTACAGAACCTAGTTCAACAGGGTCTGACACCTCCTGAAGCAGTGTGGATGCATGAAAGGGTTTCTGATTTCCTGCTGTTTTCTAAGCCTGCCCTGCCTTCACTAACATCCTGACAGCTTTGAAGATATCAGTGAAAACAAGCTGAGCGTCATCCCTCCCCACTTACTGATTGCATTCTAGTTGATCGTAAAATGTTACTTTCTCTGAAAACAGGTGTAGTTTCAGCATTTCCCACCATATATCCTTCCAGGCAGACAGGGCCAACTAACAAAAGTTAGTGCAAGAGATTAAAAAATTCAACAGCAACAACAACAACAAAGAAACACAATAAAACTCTAGTTTTCTGGGCTTGACTATAGCAAAAGAAAGGAAAAGGAGGAGTCCTAAAATGGATTTTCCCCGATATTCAATCAAATATTCTTACCACCAACTCCCTTCACAATATTGAAAGCCTACAAAATTGGAGCTAGATTGGTACAACTAGCTCAATTATTTTATTAAATTTTGCAGATTTAAGTTTATTGATTTGAAAGTATATATATTTTTTATTCTAGATTGAATGAAGAATCATATAGAACAATTCTGTTTTTAATTTTACCAGTTCAACCATCTCACCTTCTATTCAAGGGAGCAACCCTAGCTACTTTAAAATATCTGATATTAAGAATAAAGATAATAATTGCTAACATTTATCGAGCATTTTCAATGCATTGAGTGATAAACATTTTTCATATTATTTATGAAAACTCCCCAATATTCCTGTGAATTACTTTTTATTATTCTCCACTCATTTTACCAAGTCTGAAATTGAGGTTTATAGAAGCTGTCTTACTTATTCAATATACAACATTCTATTCAGTAGAGATAGTATTCAAATGAAACATTTAAATTTATATATAATTTTCTAAATTGAATAATAACCACCTTGCATTAATTATCTTATCTTGTATACCAGACCACTCCAAATGAGTGTCTTAAAATCACAATAATAGTTTCTTATCTTTCACAGGTTGAATGGATCAGGAACTTGGGTGTAGCTCAATGGGGTGGTACAAAATCAAGGTCTCTCGAGAGGTCACAGTCATATGAAGGCTTGGCGGGCCCCAACGGTCCAATCCAATCCGACTTACTCACACAGTTTATAGATTCACTCTGGCTGTTGGCTGGGAGCTTCAGTTCTTCTCCTCTTAGAGTGCTGTATGCAACTCCTGGAGGATTCTCACAGCATGCTAGCCGATTGCCTCAAGGGAAGCAATCCAAGAGATCAAAGAGGAAGTTGCAACGCCTTTTAGATGGGACCACACAGCCATATAATGCCATTTCATGGTATATCATGACCATACAAGACAAAGTAGATCCATGGTGGAAAGGAACCACACAAGAAAGTGGCTAAGAACACAACAGGATTATTGGAGACTACCTTAGAAGCCGCCGGCACTGTGCCTCAGAACAGAAAAAACAATTCCACTTTATTGGTATTTAAGGAACTCTATAACTTTGTCCAAATTTCCATATCCGCTCCTACTAGTTTTCTCTTCTGTGTAACTCTTTTAGAAAATATAAAAAAGGTATTTTTCTGTTTCCCATTTACTTTGAAAACTTTCTCTCCTTTAAGTCTTTTCCTACGTTCTCCTCTATATTTAGAATTTCACGTATATATCCTCTTTATTCATGCCCATATGCTCAACATATTTAAAGACCCACTTCAAATTCCTCTTCCTTAGGAGACTTTTCTAACTTCCACACCCTTTCCTCGTGGAACTGAATCTCCTTTGGTTTTTTTGACAATGCCATAGCCTTGTATTATTTTACTCCCTTTCTAACATTTCTTTTTTTTTTACATTGTATTAAAAATATTTATGAGTATATGTTACAGCTCATACTTTGTGACATAAATAGTGACATCTTTTAAGCCAAAATCAATTCTTAATTCATCTTTTTAGTGGCTGCACCATTTAGGATCACTGTATTGAATGTCACAGACTCTCAATCAATGTTTGCTGGAGAAATAGATTTAAGCTATCAGAGCAGGTCAAATGAGAGAAAGAGAATAGGAGATAGATTATTTTAAAACTTGCCATGAAAAAAATAAGATATTTGGCTTCATGCTAGGTACTGAAAAAACTAAAGCTAAGGAATCAAAATAATATTAAAAGATTTACTTTTTTATTATCTGTTTTGTGTCTGATATAGGACACGATATTTTAATTTAATTTTCTCTACAACAAATCTGTGAGACATTTCATATTTCCTTTCTGATATAAAGGAGTAAATTGAGGCTATAAAGCATTAGTAAGTAGCAAAATCCCAAATTAATCCCATGTCTGTTTGGTTCTAACATTTTTGTTATGTTCACTGTTTTAAAATAGCATCTCAGGATTCTGCTTTCTGAAATCTATGGCAATGATTCAATTATATAAAGAAAGCCCTGAAGACCTCTAAGAGCCAAAAACCCAGAGTTCTGTTTTTTCTTTGAATTCCTTCTTGCATTTCATTTTGAATTATCTTTGGAACTGTAAAATCCCTGCCAAGGCGGCTGACCCAGACTGTCAATCAAGCCCCTAGTTCATTATATTTGACCCAATGCAAAATAAAGTCCACCTGCATTAACCCTGCCCTGATAGGATGTACAAAATACTCATCCAATCAGTAGGACCCAAGCTAATTTCCTTTTTATGGTTATAAAACTAGTTTGTCATCCTTAGAAGATTGACGCTACTTCCATTTTTACACATGACCCAGCTTCCCTGCTGCTTCAAAACTTTTGGTGTCCCAAATAAAATGCTCTGTGGCCTGTAAACTCAACTCTGATTTGTATTTTGACAATAGAAACCAAAGTCTTGAACTACTTACATGTCATTTGAATATGTAGGAAACCATAGGACATGATGAGGAAGTAAGGAGAATAATATTTAGTAATTACAAAATCATGTTAGCACTTGGCTCCTAAGAGGCAGATACTTTAGTCATAGCAGTAGGTCAAACTTGCATCCAGTACATTATATATTTAGAGGTGCTATTGTCATAGCTGTCATGGACTGTTTCAAAGATTTTATCCCCCCTCACACAACCATACATTCACATAACCCTAATATCTATCATACAACCTACTACAAAGTCATCTATGTCTTAACCTTTACAGTAATAAACAATCATTTATAGGTAGGGAATTTCCCTGGTAAATTTCTTGAGAAAAATAATGAAGAGAGTTATTATTTTTTTAATGAAGCAATAAATTCATTCAGAATAAACTGAAACACTTATTCATCTTTGAAATTTTGAATGGACTTATAAAACTTGCAAATAGAAGGTGCTTAATAAATATTATTTAATAAAATTTGGCCATGTTTCCAGGTTAAAATTTACTTTAAAATTTTGACTTTATTAAGAGAGCAAACACTGGTCTTTACCAGACAGTACGAATAAGACACTGTAAGTTGGGACTGAGCTTTAGAAAACCAAGTACTGAGTTTATCTGTGTTCCATCTCTGCTGTCACATGTTTTTATTTTTCTTTTGCAATCACCTATGAATCTATAGTTTGATTACTATCTCTATATGGAGCCAAAGCAACATATAGTGCTTCTCTGGTTATGCATAAATGAAGTCATGAATCCCATGATAAAGACACTCAGAGAAAATCAGTTCTCTCCATAGCAGGTTCTCAATCTCTTCTGCCACAAACCTGAATGACTTTCATTTGCTTTTTGCATGATCTGGAGACCTCAATATTCATTTCACATCATGACATAAGAAATATACAAACTATATAACAATTTTAAAAAAAGTCCTTGCAAATTGTGTTTATGAACTCATTTATGCCAAAGAGAGATTTACCTGAATTCTGCATTGGCTGCTTTGCACTTTTGCATTGTTTACTGTTCCAAAAGCCATACAGTTATATACAAATTGCAGGAATATATATTGGAGTACAAGAAAGTTTTTTTGATAAAGGGAATAAAGTCCCATCATCGATGCAAAATTGTCTGGGTATTTCAATTATTATTTTTAATATTTAGGAGGATGTAATTAATATTAAAAGAAAAATGGGAATATGAGAATTAAAAAAGATCAAAAAAAGATGGAGGAGGACAAAGAAAGAAAAATAATTCTAAAAGGTAAGAAGAAAGAAAGAGAGGGAGAAAGACAAGGTGGCAGAAAGAAAAGGAGAAAAAGAAGAGCAAAAGTGAGAAAAGAAAGGAAGTGAAGAAGGAGGAAAGAAAGTTAAAAACTGAGTGTGAAGTAAGCCATCATTGGTAGAATTTTGAGAAAATGATGGGATATAAAAAAATTTGTCTTTAGTCATAGGAATATACTCTTCAAATTCCGGAAGGATCTTAGTATCTAATGTAGCACAGTTCTTTGCTATTTTTATGGTTAATATTCATAAGCTTATGTTTGTAAGTATCAACATCAAACTGTTGTTTAAAACTTACAAATAGCATTTCCAAAGAGAATTTGGTGTTGTCATTTCTGAAGATACTAAAGTAAAATCCTTTGATCAAGATGGAAAGGTATCAGCTCAAATAAGTACAGCAGGACAAATTATTAAAGTGGATGGATTCAGCATACAGTATTTTAAAATATTTCCTGAATATACACACATCATAAAAAGAAGATATACTCTCTCAGCCCAACTCTGCAAGAGAAATCATTGCCCCTCCCCCCACGTGGTACATGACATCCAGGGGTGAAATTCTCCCTGGTGATATGAGAGATGACTCCCAGGGATGAATCCAGACTTGGCACCATGGGATCAACAATTCCATCCTGCCCAAAAGGGGAAAAAGAAGTGTAATTAATAAAGTATCAGTGGCAGAGAGAGTTCAAATAGTGTCAAGAGGCCACTCTGAATGTTGCTCTTATGCAAGCTTCAGGCAGACCTTGCTACCTATCATAACCTGCCAACCCCCAGCTAGGACCATTCCAGCCAACCCTAAAGAACACCTAGAGCAATATATAAGATTCCACAAAGGTTCCATGTGCTAGAGTAACTTTCCAGAAACCTACAAACCTCCAGATGGGTTTCTGGTCCAGATAAGCCCTGAAATCTAGCCAGCCTTTCCAGAACATCAGATAGCTCCATCTTCCTACTGCATATTAGTGACAGAACCTTCCAATATCTAAAATTTAGAATTGCCATAGCCCAAACAACCCTAAAGAGAGGTATGGAAACATCAAAGGTGATGGTGGAGTTATGCATAAAAGATAGGATTTAACAAATGAATATGAATGCTGAATCATTAGCTTGATATCTCTTTTAGTCTCCAGTATTTTAGAGTGGCTAGAAGTAAAAGCCTAAAATTGTGAAATTGTAACCCATGTCAAAGTCTGAAATATGTTCTACAACTAATTGTGGTGCTATGCCTTGAAGTTTATGGATTTTTTTGTATATATGTCATTTTTCACAAAAAGGAAGGAAAAAAAGTTGATTGTGATGATAAAAAAATATTTAAGCCATCTAGCCTCCTATATTCGGGAGCAGCTAGAAGGAAAAATATGAGAGACTCATATAGTAACTCATGACAAACTCTTGAATCTGTCGTGTAACCACGCGTTGAAGAGTGCTTTGAAAACTATTCCTTTTTTATTTTTTTGTTTTGTATATATATTATACTACACAATAAAAAAAGTTTAAAAAGGGGGGGAATGCAAATGCCTCCCAAATCCACATTCTGCCTCAGTATCTCTTACAACCTTTAAATTCTAGAGATAAACATATGCACTCAGAAATAATAGAAGGATAACATTTTCAATAACAGAAAACCGCACAGATGGCTACACTGTTTCATACAGCAATTGCTCCAGCTATAGATACTGATTTCATAATCCAGACAGAAGGAAGAAAGGGGGTAAGGTCTATATTGGAATGCCAACTGCAATTGTGTCCTTTTTCTTTTGTATGGGCAGGCAAAAGGAATTGAACTTGGGTCTCCGGCATGGCAGGCAAGAACTCTGCCTACTGAGCCACCGTGGCCTGCCCCATTTGTCTCCTTTTGAAAGACGTTTTCCTAAAGTGCACACCAGTATCTTCCATTTAAATTTTATGGACTAGAATTGGATTAATTGGCTACTCTAAGATACAAGGTAATCTATGGAAAAAATAAAATATTATTTTGTAAAGAAGGGAAGAATGAATGTTAGATGTCAACCAGTATTCACAATATATTTTACTTTAAAGAATTTCATGTAATAGTTATGTAATAGTATGTAAGCCATAATTACTACAGTGAAACCATAACAAGGTTATTATTTTTTCTGGAAATAAGATACAATAATCAATAGCAACTCATATTTATTTAAATTATTTATAATGCAGTCAGATATGTTTTTATAACTTGAACAATAATAAAAGTTGTTATATATTTAAAAAAGAAGACATAATATAGTAGTTATCAAAAATCAGAGGTGGTGGAGTCCATTTTTGCTGGAAATGCTAAAACTCCAAATGACATAGATGGAAATCCAATGGTGCTTTTGAAATTGAAAAATAAAAACTGAGAAATGATGGATGAATAATGTCATCAAATAAAGTTAAGGAAATGATGAAAACCAAGAGCTTGAATAAAGTCATTGGCCTTACTACATTGGATTAAAAAAATTGGAATAATGTAAGAGGTCTTGCAATTACATCCCTTGTATAAACATCTAAATTTTCCATGTATTACTTGGGTATAAAAGTAGTAAAGAATAAAATGAACCAGATCATTTAAATATAATAATAATATTGCTAATGAGAACAAAATTTCAACAATACTTGAAAAGTGTTCTAACATTCAAACAGAAAATACAAAATTTATCCCATATTACATATAGGAAAGGGATGTAAAAATTTCTGGGAATTGGGAAAATTTGATAATATTGATTATTATTGGGGAGGAACTAATTTTGATAGTTTTTTTTTCATTACAGACTTTATTTTTCATTGGAGTAGCTTATCATTTAGAAGTATAGAGACTTATGTCCCTCCCTCCAGTTATCACTATTATTAACAGTTTACATTAGTGTATTGTTCAAATCTAATATTTTCTTATCAATCATCTGTCTAGAAGTTTTATCCTTTATTGAAAGTGGTATATTGAAGTCTCCTTTATTAATGTAGATCCTTCAATTTCTCCCTTAAAATCTGTCAATCTTTTCTTCATGTAAGAAGAAAAGTTGGGCTCTGCTGTTAGGTGCAAACATATTCACAATTGTTATGCCTTCTTGTTGAATTGACTCCTTTATCTGTATATAATGAGTTTATTTGACCCTCATAATAGTTTTGGTTTAAAGTCTATTTTAACTGATACCAATACTGCTACCTCCATTTTCTTTTGGTTATTACTTGCATGATACAGGTTTATCCATTCTTTTTTTTCTTACTTTTTTTTTTAATTGTGAAAAATGATATATATTAAAAAGCAATAAATTTCTAGAAACAATTAGTTGTAGAACAGATTTCAGAGTTTGGTATAGGTTACAATTCCACATTTTAGATTTTTACTTCTAGCTGCTCCAAGACACTGGAAACTAAAAAGAAATATCCATATAATGATTTAGCAATTATACTCATTTGTTAAACCCTATCTTCGTCATATAAATCCACTTTCTCCTTTGATCTTTCTCCCAATTTTTAGGGTTATTTGGGCTATGCTCATTCTAAATTTTTCATGTTGGAAAGGGCTATCAATAATATGGGATAAGGGGATGGAACTAGTTGATATTTGGGAAAGACTGAACCCTCTGGATTTCAGGATTTATCTGGCCTAGGAACCCATCTGGAGGTTGCAGATTTCTAAAACATAATCAAAGTGCTTAAAACCTTTTTAAAATCTTAGATAAAGCCCTAGAGGCTCTTTAGGGTTGGAAGGAATGGTTTTGGTTGAGATTTGGCAAACAATGATAGGTAGCAATTTCTATCTGAAGCTTTCATAAGAGTAGCCTCCAAAATAACCTCTCGACTCTATTTGAACTCTTTCAGCTGCTAATATCTCGTTTGTGACATTGCTTTCTCCCATTTTGGTCAGGATGCCATAGTTGATCCCGTGATGTCAGGGCCTCACTCGTCACTGGGAATCATCTCCCAGGCTGCCAGGGAGACTTTCACCCCCGGATGTCACGTTCCACGTAGCACGGAAGATAATGATTTCATTTGCATGGTTGGGTTTAGAGAGAGAGGCCACATCTGAGCAACAAAAGATGTCCTTTGGAAGTAACTCTTAGGCATAACTATAGGTAGGCTAATCTCCTCTTTCTTTGGTTATTCTACTTCTGTTCATCTCATGCTACCTTGCAAAACCAGTCAATGTCACACAGGTAATAGTCAAGGCCAGAATTTATATTTTGCTTGCAGTAATACCAGGATCTGCTTTTACTACCTTAAGTTTGTTCCTTAGCTATTGTAGAAGAAAAAGTAATATGCGCTTATTCCAAAGTTGAATGACAACTTTTCAATACTTCAGAAACTGAAAAAAATTGACCTTAACAAAGGTAGGAACTTTTCAGCGGCCTCCTGGTTCCTCCATCATCAGAAAGCCATCCACTAAACAGTTTCCTGCTTTGCCCCCCTAGGAGTTGCTATGTCGGTGACTGTGCAGTGACAAGAAGCGTTTTCCTTGTGAGCCTATGAAAGTCTGTCAAGCCACCAAAAGCCCACTATACTTGCAGACACAGTTTTATTGCTCTGGTGAAAATGTCCTTTTGTTGATTAATAATAAATCTCCAGTTAATTAGAAACAAGTTGAGATTACTACTTTTCCTTTTGGTAAATTAATCAATATATTTTAAAAAAGTGAGTGCACATAGTGTCGAGGGAAATTGGGAAAATGCTAATATCAGGAATCAACTCCTAAGCAGCCTGGCCATTGTAATAAGATGAAGTTTACATTATTGGTCAGGTATAGTACTAAGGGTGATAAAAGAATATAGATAAATTCTAAAGCATGATTTTAAAAATGTATATTTCTTAAAATTTTTTTTAATTCAAATCTAATCTACTCCCATGGGTGTTTTCTTATATGAAAAGTACATTCCAGGGTCAGTTAATATGGGGGACAATTCTTCTGCAGAATAATTTGAAGTACAGCTTGCCTTGTATTACTCTCTGCTCTGTTTCTGCCATTGAGGGCTGCTCCAGCCAGCAACCTGACTTCAGACCTCAGCAAGCAGGAAGGCAACAATTTTTGTTTTTGTGAAATTCCCGAAATCCCAGGGAATATATATGTATTTTTTTTGCTAACCTCTACTCCCTACTCCACCTTTTTCCAACCCTTGTAGCCACAGAGTTGTACTTATATTTTTCATGCATTTTGAGTATGCCCATCTCTCCTTTTATTGCAAGCACCCCTAATCACTCAGGGCAGTTCTCTTTGTACCTCCCACTACCTTTGATTTGGGAATGAGAGAGAAAACCACCTCCTCTTCTCTTGAGAGAGCCAAAAAGCCAGAGGAAATTTTATTCATACAAATTCCTCTCCAAGTAGTGTACTTTCCCTTACTTAGGCTGGAGGTGTGTCAAGTTTGATTGTGACAGTCAAACCACCAGTTGTGGCCTCTTTGTTTCCTACACCTGATGGGATGTGTTTGCAACTCTATTTAGAATATGCAGCATATTATTTTTAGGTTTTAGACTTTAAACTGAAATTCCAAGATAAGACAAAACTTTATATTTTAAATCCTGTTACATTAATTTAAAATAATCCATCCACAGCCAGTATTTCCATTTCTTTTGGATTTTCGGCTTCTGCATGATTGAGAGTTACTCTAATTAAGGTGCTTTTCATCCTCAGAGTCTTTTACAAACAGTCATTAATTACAGCTATACATGCAGTTAGGTAATGATTTGGGATATCTCATGGGCTTCCTGATTTATATTTCAAAGGACATAATGATTAGCAGCCCTTCTTTCTACTGCCACTTAGAAGGTGACTCTTATCTAAGCCAGTGTGTCAGTGACAAATAAGCTTGAGTGTCAAATATGCAGGTTCATGCATATGTACAAAGAAAGGCTTATTTCTCTTTTCATTTTCATTATTTTCTTTCCTCCTTTGTCAATCCCACTCTCTCATGTTTGAATTTTTCTTCTCCAGGAGTAGATAGAATATCTGATTTGATAGCATGAGAATGGGAGTGAAGACAATTTATATCTCTGCTTCATCCATAGCCTATAATTGTCAAGACACAAAGAGAATGCAAAGACTTAAATAACAGTGGCTGCATTTAAGCCCTTCTAACTTTATATACCAACCCCATCAGCAAAAGTCATTTCCATACCATGAATAGTTGTAAGAATCATTGAGCTGTCTCTTAAACTAACCACAATGGCTCATTGAGCACATATGAAATTTGACTATTAATAATCAATAATCCTTTTTTTGACAGCTTAGCTAAGTGTCTGTTGATTCAATTGATTTTCTAAAAGAAACCACTTCTGGTTTTATTGATTTTATCTATTATTTTCATCTTCTTAATTTCATTTATTTCTGCTTGAATCTTTATTATTTCATTGCTTTTATTTGCTTTAGGGTTAGTTTGCTGTTTTTATCTAGTTCTTCCAAGTGAACAGTTAATTCCTTGATTTTTGCTCTTTCTTCTGTTTTTTAATATAGGCGTTTAAGGTAATAAATTTCCCTCTCAGCACTGCCTTTGCTGCATCCCATAAATTTTGATACGCTGTGTTTTCATTTTCATTTCCCTCGAGGTATTTACTGATTTCTCTTGTAATTTCTTCCTTGACCCTCTGGTTGTTTAAGAGTGTGTTGCTTAGCTTCCATATATTTGTGAATTTTCTGGCCCTCTGCCTATTATTGATTTCCAACTTCATTCCATTATGATCTGAGAAAGAGTTTTGTATAATTTCAATCTTTTTAAATTTACTGAGACTTGCTCTGTGACCCAGCTTGTGGTCTATCCTTGAAAATGATCCATGAACACATGAGAAAAATGTGCATCCTGCTGTTGTGAGGTGTAATATTCTGCAAATGTCTGTTAAGTCTAGTTCATTTAACATATTACTCAATATTTGATTCAATGTACAAATATAAAAACATTTTGCATCAGGGAGAACAAATGAATGTCATTATTGCAAGGTGTTGAAAATGGATGGTGTACAGGAAAAAGTACAATCAATGCAAGCTAGGTCCGCAGTCAACAGGAATACTGTAATATGCTTCCACTGAATGTAACAAAGACATTATGCCAAAATTACATGTCAACATGTGGGGGATATGGGGAAGGGATATGGATTCTTTGTGGAAGAAAAGAAAATGTCTTCATATAGATTATGGTGGTAAAGTTCTGGCTATTTATTAAGTTCCATTGTATGATGTATAAATAAAACTGTTTAAAAAGAAAGAAACAAGTGCTAGAGAAAATGTGGAGAAAGAGATGTACCTATTTATTGTTGTTGGGGAAGTCTGCATCCCCCCTGCCCCAGATGAGCAGCATGGTGGTTTCACAGGAGACTAGGGGTGGCATTGCCATATGATGCTGTAACCCATTTGCTAGGTACATATCTGGAGGAACTGAGAGTGGGGGCACAAATGGACATTTTCACACTGATGTTTATGGCAGCAGTATTTATGATTCACAGTAGATGGAGGTGGCCTAAGGGTACAAAGACTGAGGGAAAGAAGAGAAGACTGTGGTATATATATATACAACATACTACTGAACAGTTAGTGACTGCAAGAAGGAATGAAGTTGGGAGGCATACAATTAGGTAAATGAAACTTAAGGACAGTATGATGAATGAAATGGCAGAAACTAAAAGAAAAATATTATCATGCCTCACTCATAAGGGCTAACTATAATGTACAAACTCGGTGAATTGAAGTGCAGAGCTTGAGTTATTAGATTGGGGTCTATTGTAAAGTGTCTGAGATTGTTAGCTCTTATAGCAGTTGCATATATTCAGGAGAGTAATTGTTATTTCTAAATTCTGAGATACCGAGCTATTTGCATATAACCTGGGTGCTCCCTGAAATTTTGGTTTTGACACCTGAGACTTTGGGTTACAGCACTGAAAATCAGCATTACCCCATAAAGCAACTGTTTAAAAAGTTGAAAAAGTGATCATACTTTGACTAGAGATATGAATGAAGCTGATCTGGATAGGACTAAGGTAAATCAGAAAACAGGGTAAAGGATGATATGGTCCATATTTTAAAACTTTAACATCTGTGTGAGACCAAAGGAAGAGATGTTTATTTGGTGAAAAATTTATATTTTTGGTAGAATATTATCTATTTCAACTAGCATGGTCAGTTTATTTGAATACCATGATTATATAGAATCTTGACTAGGGAGTTGATCTTGCTGGTTGTGATGGTCAGTGTGATGCCCCTTATATCCCAGAGTAATTTGTGCAGAGAATAAAAAAAAAAGTATTTACAAAATAACCTTTGGGGACTGGGGAGAAAGGAGGAAATATTCAACTTTCCCATTTGGAGAATTCTTTATATTCTCACAAGCAGTGGGGATAACTAATTCAGTAGGATGAGAGATCTAAGGGTTCACTCTATGAAACTTATTCCTGCAAAGGAGAAGCTATGCCTATTTATAACTATGTCTAAGAGACATCCCCAAAGAATCTCTATTATTGTTCAGATGTGGCCTCTCTCTCTCTCTAAGCCAACTCAGCAGGTGAACTCACTGCTCTCCTCCCTATGTGGGACATGATCCCCAGGGGTTGTAAATCTCCCCGACAATGTGAGACAGAATTCCCAGGATGGGCTGGCACCTGGCCAAAAGAATAGAAGAGAGAAATGAGACAAAACAAAGTTTCAGTGGCTGAGAGATTTCAAACAGAGTCAAAAGGTTATCCTAGGCATTACTCTTATGCATTATACAGCTGTCCCTTTTTAGTTTATGGTGTATTGAAGTGGCTGAAGGGAAGTACCTGAATCTAGCGAGCTGTATTCGAGTAGAGTTGATTCTAGAAAACAATTGTATGCATGTATAGCTTTTAAATGTGACAGTGTGATTGTAAATACCTTGCATCTGATGCTCCCTTTATCCAGGGTATGGATATATGAATAAAAAAAATAAGGATGAAAAATAAATTAACATAGGGGAGATAAAGGGTAAAAAAAAATGGGTACATTGAAATACTAGTGGTCAATGAGAGGGAGGGGTACAGCTGTGGTATGCATGAGTTTTTCTTTTTATTTCTTTTTCTGGAGTGTTACAAGTGTTCTGAAAATGAGGGTGGTGATGCATGTTCTTTAATCCTGTGTGGACCCATACAGCCAGAGATCAATGAATCTGTAGAAAGAAAACACCCCTGGGAAAGCCTTATGAAATGAGGCCACGTGCCTTTCCAGCTGACAGAGTAACCCCAAACATTGTCGGCTCTTTTCTTTGGAGTTAACGGATCTTTGGATGCCCGAATTTGGACACTTCTATGGTCTCACTGACCTTTTGCTGTATGGGTCCAACTTGAGTGGGTGGAGACACATCTCCATGGAAACCATCAAAAGATCCCACACAGCTATATTGAATGAGGATTAAAGAACATGGCTTTTCAGGGGTACACAGCAGTTTCAAACTGGCACAAATAGTATTCTCATCTTCAGGGTGAAAACATCTCCTTGCTGATGCCAAGATTTTGGACTTTTCCTGGCCTCACAGCTATAAGCCAATAAATTCCTGTTGTTTAAGCCAATCCATTGTATGGTGTTTGTTTTAGCAGCTGGGAATCTAAGACAATTATCATGAATAAAAATTCTGCAAATCTTTCTTTGAATGTTTGTAAAATCTCTGTTGGGTTGCCATTTGAGCTATTAACTACCACGTCCAATGTACGCTGTTCAAGTGATTTAATCATTAGCTCGCTGCTTGACATCTGGGCATCTTGAACCAAAAAAATTTATTCTTTTCCTTGACTCCAGTGACACTAAAATAGACACAGGAACACATCCTGCACCCCTTTCCTCTCATCTTCATGGCCCTCATTCCTGAGTCATAACTGCCCTACTCCCTTACCTCTGCTTTGTGAATATAATAGTCCAAAGTATGTTATTTTATATGAAGAAAAAGTAAGAAATGTTGGATACATTCAGGTAGGTAAAAGTCAAGTCACAGCGTTTTGAAGAGACACACAAATAACTTGATGGCGGATAAAAATTGAAAATCCTAGCCCCCATAACTTGTAGATATATGAGCTGTGGAAAGTTATTTGATATTCCACCTTAACACTGAATTGTATTTTCTATAAAATGGAGCAATAATTTCTATCTCATATATTAGTTGTAATTAATAATATTAGTTTTATATTAATAATATAAATATATAGATGTATATAATTTTGATAAATGTCTTTTTTGATAAGGAAGTTTACTTCTAGTACAAGTTAGAAAGTATAACTATTTATTTCTCTAGCATTGGGACACAGAAAGAATTTACACAGAAATCCACCTATTTAATGTGTTTTCAATTCCATTTATATACAGATAGTCACAACATTGAAATATAAATGGCTAAGTCACATGTGAAAATGTCCAACACACTAGTCATTAAATTAATGAAGATTAATCTCCAACTGGATTATATATTTATGTGTAGTACTTAATATTACTGAGCGTACAGGGAAATTGGCTATTTCATTTTTTCCTAGGCAGTGTTAGGTGGTGGCAGCTTTCTATAAGGCAATTGATATTGAGTGCTTGTAAAATGCCCTTTTTAATTTACTATCTCCACCTCTAGAAATGTATTACCAGATAAAATATATGTTCATACAAAATGTTATGCAATACAATTTAAAACAAAATGAACAGCCAATGAAAGAAAGATAATACTGATTGATTAAATGACTATGTTACAAAAAAATCAGACATTTAAAATAATGTCATGGAATCACTTACTGTGATTCTGGAAAATAGCTGTTTTCTGTTCTTAAATGAAAAATGTCAGTTATAAGAGGCAAGTTTCAGATGATCCCAATTTATCACATATATAATAATTTTCTCTAAATATTTTCTATTAGAACATATATTGTGTCTGAAATAAGAAAAAAACAATATGGTTTAAAAAATGTAACAAAAAATCCAGCTCAGCATTTCCTTTTATATATGTCTGTTTACAACCAAACTTCCTTCTATTATGATAGTCCAGTCATTCATTTGTCAACATATATATTGCTAAATTTTATTTTAATAATTTATTTTGCATGCCTATCTTCCCCATATGTTTATATTACCTGTATACCAGTTAAACATGACATATAAGAGAAGGTTGGTGTTCTAGTTTGCTAGCTGCCGGAATGCAACACACCAGAGACGGATTGGCTTTTAATAAAAGGGGATTTATTTTGTTGGTTCTTCAGAGGAAAGGTAGCTAACTTTCCTCTGAGGTTCTTTCTTACATGGAAGGCACAGGATGGTCTCTGCTGGTCTTCTTTCCAGGCCCCTGGGTTCCAACAACTTTCCCCGGGGTGACTTCTTTCTCCATCTCCAAAGGCCTGGACTGGGCTGCAAGTGCTGAGATGAGGAATGCCGAGCTGCTTAGGCTGTGCTATGTTGTGTTCTCTTATTTAAGCACCAGCCAATTAAGCCAAACGTCACTCATCGCAGCAGACACGCCTCCTAGCTGACTGCAGATGTAATTGGCAACGGATGAGGTTCAGTACCATTGACTTATGTCCGCAGCAACAAGACTAGGTATGCTCACCTGGCCAAGTTGACAACTGAATCTAACACAGTTGGCTTAGCCCAAAACCTTTTCCTTCATCCCTCCTTTGCATTTGTGGTTTCTTTTGTAGGCATGGATGGTGATACCACCAGGGAAAGAAGAAAAGGCAAGAGAAGTTTCCATTTTTTCAGGAAAGATGTGTTTAGCTTTATGTTAGCAGATCAAGCAGGTTCACTCAGGCACTTCTAGGGACAATATTTGGTAGTTAGAAGCATATAATTCGTATAAGAGAACATGAGGAACGAGTAGAGAAGTTGGTCAGGTATGTAGCCCTGAACGTCATGTATGGGGTTTAATAAAGATGAGTCCAAGAAATGGTTTGTTAAGGGACCATCTGAGGGACAAAGTGAAAATTGGAGATATTTGTGTCCAAAATTAAAAGAGGGCTCTGTAGCCCTTGTCAAATGCAGGATTTTATTACCTGGCCAGTTAGGACAAGGAATGCTTCTGCCAGGAATGAGAAAATATTAGCACCTGCTCAGTTCTGAGATTTCTGTGTGCTACAGCAGTTAACCCTCACAACCGCAGTGTAGAGGAGCTTTGGAGTCAGACAGACCTAGGTTTAAACACAGATATGTCACATACACAGTGAGTGAGCTGACATAAAAGTGGAAAATAATAATGATAGTGATAATAATCACAATAATAATAATAATGAACATACCGAACATACTGAATACTTCCTACTATGTTGTCTAATTTCATAGCCATTATGTCATGCAGCTATTCTCAGTACCCGTATTTATAAATGGAAAACACTTACCCAAGTGGGTTACAAAAGTTGTTCAAGCTTACATGATGGATCTGGCATTTGAATCCAGACACTCCTGCCCTATAACCTGTGAATTAGATTGTCTACCTTTATAAGTTAACTCCTTGAATTATCTTCTTTTTTCTCTTGTAGATACAGTTACTAATACATACCTCAAAAGTTTTTTCAGGAGGATTAAATGTAACTATAAATAAAGTGATAAGCATAATACCTGGCACAAAGTAAGAGCTCAATAAATGTTAGCTTTGATTCTTTTGTAAGTGAAAATACTGTGGCTCAGAAAGAGAAAGAAACTCCCTCAAGGTCATACAGGTAAGAAGTAAAAGAATTAGGGATTCAAAACGCTGTCCCTCTAACCCCAAGCCTACGCTTTGCCACCACAGCTTGCTGTCTCAGATGAGTGAGATAAATTGAATCTTGATTAATAAATGAAACAGTACACTTGCTTTTATCATTCTGTCACTTTGGGGAAGTATTTCCCACCAGTTATCTTGTGGGAAGGACAGTGAAATCAACAGGACCTTATGTCTTAACAATTGCTTCTCCATCTGGCGTTATTGAGTAAGGATGCAAGGCTTAGGAGGAAAATCAATTCGCTATCAGCTGTCGCCTTTCTTTTCTCCTTACTGACATTTTGCAACATCTGCTGCTGCTGTTTCTTCCACGTCTATGGTTCTTAATCAGTTTTTTCCAGCTTAAAATTACTTTATTTCCTCTAAGGGTGTCCTTCTTACTCAGTATGGTACATAAGGCAGTATATGATACCCTACCACGTTCTGCTTTGATCCCTGGTAAGTGGACAAAGGCAGAAGCGATGAAGCACATTGTGAGACAGGATTTCAGAAGCCCTCTTTAGCCTCCTCTGTACCAGGTCTGAATAGCTCAGAACCCTGGAGGAAAGGATGTGTGATCCCGGAGACTAGGAATAGGAGTCATTAGGGCTTGAATCTAATTGTGTATCTATTCCATGTGGAAGGCTGAAGAATACAACAAAGGAAGCTGAGAGTAGCCTTCCCAATCTATAAACTGCCATCTCTGGCTAGGTATGGGCACTGAGCAAAAGAACAAGAAACAACTACCCAATTACATGGGCTGGTGTCATAAAATAGGCAGCATTAAATGGTACTGTGTAGGAGGGGTATAATTTTCACATTTAGGACATAGACTCCTATGGGAAAAAAATGAAATTTAACATCTGCATATATACGTGCATGGGATTCTGTGTGTGTGCGTGAGACAGAGAAATATCCAGATTGCATTTACTTATTTAATATGTCTTCCTCATGAGACCATAAATTACATGATGCAGAGACTTTTGTAACATGTCTTGATTACTGCTCTTTTTGCAAGCATTGTGTCTGGCGCATAGTAGGTGCTGAACAAATATTTACTGAATGAATTAATAACTTCATAAATGAGTGCATGAGAAAAAAGACTGGAATTAAAGAGAAGATGTACATCTTTATGAAATCAGTAGATGATAGAAAGGAGGAGGGAAAAATGCTGTGGGTACAACCTAACGGTTCACGGTGTTTTTCATGATTGGTGCAGCTTGCTTTCTTTAGAGAGCCTTGGTGAAGCATCCAAAGAGAGGGGGCCAAGAGAGAATGCCCATGCTTTATCAATTACTCAGGTATAGAAGATATCTGTGGGTTAAATGAAACAAGCTCTGGTCTGTCCTAAACCTTCACCCTAGAGAAGCAGAAGGCACAATCCCCAGAAACCTGTGCACTCTCAAATAAGCCTCTATTTCCACGGCACTGCAGTTGTTTACTTATATGCCTGCCTCTCTTATTAGACTTTAAACTTCTGGAGCCATGATACTATGTAATTTATTTGCCTTGGATTCCTGAAGACCTGTCATACCGCAGACACTCAATCCACTAATCAATGTGAAGAACAACAAAATGCAAATGGCTTTGTTTAGTTTGTCAAGCACATTTTTCTGAAAATATTTACTGAGCAAAGATTATTAAAGCACAGGAAGAAACACTTAAGTGCTCATTATAATTAGATATGGATTAGTTTCCTACTCAGCCCCATATATTATACTAGAAATTCTATTCATATGTGGTTCTTATTCCTCATGATAAGAGGAAATAATTGCTGTTTCATTTTGCAGATAAAAGAAACGGGCTCAGGAAGACTAACACACTAAAGATTTTAATACTCAAGATGCAGAGCAAAGATGCAAACCACCTTTGTCCATTATGATCCATTAGCAATAGAAATGAGTCTCGTGTGTAGGCAAAGCTATTCAGTTAGCCACAAAAATAATCATTACATCCCTTTTGCTTGTTAGTATCATGCCTGCCACTACTACTAAAAATTTTTAAAAATACTACTGAGCAATAGTGAGAAATATAATAAGTAATAATCAGAATAATAATCACAAATAGTATCATCAGCTAATGAAGAAGCAACCGCCACCATTCTTCAAGAGGCAAACTAGGCAAACTCTGCGTAGAAGGATTGACAAGCAAATGCTGGTCAAACAGCTGCCATGGGCGCACACAGTCCACTCCCTTGGGTAATGTCATGAAATTTCAATGATATCTCTGCATCTAGGGCAAAAAAAATGTCATCTGGAAATAAAACTTTAACCTTATTTGAATTCAAATGTGAGTGTGTTTATCCATTCTCCACTCTTGGTTATGTCATTGGGAGCTTAGTATATGAGCCAATATATATATTTTTGGTCTTGCAAGCCATATCGGATCAAGGACCTATGACCCTGGAAATTTTAAAGCCATATTTTAAAAATATTGATGCATGAGAACTATTCTATTTGCCCAGAGAATATTTCTGTTACAAGAATAATAGTAAATCAGTGAGAGAAAACAAATTGTCTTTTCTCTAGAAAAATAACTATAAGCTAAGAAAACACATTTTTGCCATGAGTTAATTTAGCAAATTCTTATGCAAAATATGATAGGTGTAACTTTCATATATATATATTGAATTTGTATGAAGCTTAATAGGTATGTTTAGCCTTCACGTGGATTGCTCACCCAATATGTAGGATTCTTGGACCATCTCTATATTCACTCTTCCCCCTCCCACCTTGACCATCACACTATCAGCATAAGAACAGAGGGGGTAAAAAGTGGGCCACTGTGGTGTGTGAGGGTAGTTAGTGGTACAATTCTTGCCTGCCATACAGGAGACTCAGGTTCGATTTCCAAACCATGCACTTCCCAAAACAGACAAGCCAACAACAACAACAACAAAAATTCAACAAATGGTGCTGCAATACTGGGATCCTGACACAGAAAAAGAACGAAAGGTGACCCTTGCCACACAGCATACCAAAGAATAAAAAAGTGGACCCCACAGAGATGGAGTAGTAAACAGAAGGGGGAAACAGAATGCAAGCAGGGATGCAGGAGCTTGTTTTAGTGCCTGGGGAAATGATTCAGTTTGGAGAAGAGTAGACCAATGCAGAAACTGAAGGAGTAAAGGATCTACAAAAGATAAACCTGGGATGAAATCTGGAGCAATAGTGAACAGATTAGCATTTCCTAGGGATAAGAACAGGTCTTTTTTCCATTTTAAGAGGAGAAAACCAGACATGGCTTCAAGAGCAAGAAAATTTAATATTTTAGACCTGAGAAGATGGTCAGGAAAACTGAAGACAAACCAGACATTAGAGGCTATTAAGTTAAAAATTAATTTATTTCACTAGGTTTAATAATTAATAGTTTAAAAAAATTAATAATTATTTAAAATAAGCCCTTATCTATTAAATATCCACTGTATAAATCACACACACTTTCTGGATAATAGGATATGATGTCTGAAATTTGCTTTAAAATATTCCAGAATTTTCTATGCTGCCAAAATTTAGGGAATGTGCTAACCATGAAACTGAAATGTAGAAGAAGATAGATCCAAAGGGCTAATTTGCAGGATTTTGACTTCATCTCATGTGGTAGTCTCTTAACATTTACAATCTTGTGACTCCTCCTACTAGTACTAGTATTGGTCTGTGACCAATAGCATATGGCAGAAATGATGGTATATTGTTTTTGAGATGAGGGCATAAAGTCATTTGTATATTATGAGAATATAAAGTCTTGCTTGCTGTGCAGTCTCTTAATATTTACAACCTTGGGACACCTCCTATATTGTACTGGTGTTGGTATGTGACCAACAGCATAATGGCAGAAATGATGGTATATTGTTTCTGAGATGAGGACATAAAGTCATTTATATATTGTGAGAATATGAAGTCTTGCTTGTTGTGCATGCACACTCTCTCTCTCTCAGATCATGTGATTTGGGGAAAGCCAGTTGGTATGCAGCATATAGCTGCTTCTGCGCACATGGCAAGGAATTTTAGTCTCTGATAACCACACAGAAACCGAGGCCTTCCAAAAACCATGTGAGTGGGAGTGACGAAGATCCTCCAACCCCCAGCTTCATTGTAGCCTCCATCAAAGACCTGAAGCCAGAATTACCCAGCTATGCCATTTTCTGATTCTTGATCCACAGCCACTGTGAAAAAAAATAGATTTGTTATTTTAAATTGCCAATATATTAGTTACCTACAGCAGAAGGTAACGAATATACTTTTTAAATTATAGCAGAGCCATTAAATAAAATCTTGAGTGCAATATTACCAGGCTTACATTTTGCTATATAGAACTGATTGTGGATGCTGGCAAGAAATTCTTTGCTATGGTCTAAAACAAAATGAAGGCACACTATGTATTTCTGGGTAGGAAGAAGTGGACATTTTTGACAATACACTTTAAAGTCAGTCACTAAACATGATAACTGAAACCAACAGGTTTCAACTATTTTTCTGTAGCATGTATATTGAATAAATACTCACTTGTAGGGCACACTTTTATAGTAAACATGGTGTCATTGGAAATTCTAAACCATGAGCTATAATTTCAAGTATTTCCCTTCCATTCCAGGAGCTATAATATAACACAAGCAAGTAAAAGCTGAGTTATTTTAGAAATAAACTTGAGTCAAGTCTTATATGTGTAATTAACTAATGCATGAAATGCAGCATTTAAATTCTTCCAGTAAAAGTTCATCAATAATTTTATAGCTGTTTGTGATCTTCAATTGAAAAACACTGTCCTGAGACTGGGTTATTCTAATTTATCAGTGTGCTTGTCTAATCTATCATTTATAACATTATAACATCAAGTCAGAGATTTGGACTCTACTATCTGCGAATTGACAAATGGCAACTGATAACCTCTCAAAATATTTTACTAAATTAATCACTTAATATATGGAATTTGTGGTCTCTTTTGAAATTTAACCTTGCTATTACATGTGGTCTTTCTCTGATAAATTTTAAATAATTTAAGCAAATTCAGTAGTCAAAATACCTGAAGTATGAAAAGACTTCTAAAAGAACGAAGAAAGAAATGTCATCTTTAGTTCCATCAACACAGGACTCATTACTTATGAGGAAATTGGACTATATCACTACTTATGAAGAATTAGCTTGGCTCTCTCCTATTCCAACTTTACGAATTCAAATCTATGGAGTGAACTAAATACATATTTAAAATGTTTACTTAAAAATACACTTGCATATGTTGTTTGAATCTTAACCCTGGATTATGCTTGAATTTACAGTTTGTCTCTTGGATTATCTTGTAAGGCATCTGAAGCACTTTAAGAAAAAAAAATCAATATATCTTCCATGCTCAGTAATGATTTGAATGAATGTACAAATGAATAAATAGCCTTCCTGTTTGTAAAGGCCCAGTTTTAAAGTTAGAAATTATCTACTACAACCCTATATCTGTAAATTTCAGAATCCATGTCTTCAGGCCTGAGTCTCAAATTTCTCACTTATAAAATGGGGAAATGTTGCTACCCACCTCACTCTTAGTTTCATTTGAAGATAAGCAACCTAGTAGAAATGAAATGTTTTAATAATGGCAATGCCACTTACACATCAACTCGTTAAAATTGAAGCACAATGAAATAAACAGCTTAAAGGCATGATATGTGGGGTGGCTATGTTTAATGTATTTGATAAAAAACTTGGTTTCCATAATAAGAGAAAACTGCTTGACTTTCCATAAATAGTATGTTTTTCTTTTTTTTGCAATCTGTACCTCAAACCTGAAATATTGTTCACTGCATTAGCATCTCGAGTTTCCATAACCAAAACTTTTCAACTGTATTTTTTTCCTAGCTAGAGTAGGATGCTTACATTTCAGATTGCTTTTTACACAGAGGGTATGACTACTTTGGTTCTTATTTAGAATTTCTGTAGCCATGGCTTCATGCCAACAAGTCTAAATTTCTTAACTGCTTTAATTATGCTTTTACTTTAATTATGCTTTTACATAAAAGGTCATTTTTGAGACTAAGGAGATGCAGTGTGCTTAATATAAACATCATAGAGTAAAACTTAAAGAAATAGAAATGCATAAAATTAGATGTCTTTCATATAACAGCCATGAAATTTAATTATCTCTTTTCATCAAAAGATTTCATTCTCTCTATCAAAACTATTTCTTAGACTATCAGAATCCACCGGACACAGTACAATGTGTAAATCTCAAAAAGTGCTGGAGTGATTTATGTCACATTCTGAGACTTAGGTTCATAGCCAATTATGATCTTAAATCATAAAAAAAAGCTACCTCCCCATTAAACTTTAAGAAAATATTTACGAGTATTCTCTTCATAATGCTAACATTCTGAGATTTTTAGATTATTGTCTATTTTGTTTCCTCTGCCTGACTTTAAGATTTTGTCTATGCCTTTGTTTTTTAGCAGTTTTAATATGATTATCTCTATTTATTTGCTTTTATTTATTCCACTTAAGGTCCGCAGTATTTCTTGAATCCGGATTCATATCTTCAATCCAGGTATTCAACACATTTTAAAATTCATAGACAATATATCTTCAAAGATACATATATATATATATATAATTTACAGACAATATATCTTCAAAAATTGTTTCTTCTGCCCTACTCTCTCTCCTCTCATTTTGGGATTCCAATGACACATCTTTGTGATTTTAAAAATCTTTTCTTAAGGTCTTATATGCCTTTTTTTGGTGCATTTTTCACTTCAGTATCCCTTTATGCTTCAGTTCTAGATATTTTCTTCTGACCTCTTTTCCAGTTTCCAAATTCTTTTTTAGTTGTGCCTTGAATCCTTAACTTGTCATTACATATTTTCTTAATTCTAGGAATTCTTTTTTACTCTTTTTTAGACTCATCCCACTTTCTAAGCAACTTTTTTATCTTGGCTTTTATTTCCTTGAACATAAAAGGCACTTGTTTTTCTTCATTTCCCAATATTTGGATTTCCTGTAAGCCTTTTTTTCTTGTTTTTTAATTAAATTTTTAGTCTTCAATCAAATTGTACTTTTGTAGGTGCCATGGGAGGTTCTGAATTGAAATTTGTTTTCCATCAGATCCCAGATCTGATGAAAGCTTTAATTAGCTTCTTGACTTCATGGCTACCATCTTCAGTATGAGCAGTTGCTTCAGTAAGAAAGGTAAGTGTCAGATCACCTATTAGGGGGTCCTTCACTGTGCAACTTGTGGCACAGTTCTTCACTGATCAGGGTAGATCTCCAGTGCTTTCAAACATGGGTTTCAATTTCAGTTTAAATTTCCTGGTTCTTTTTACCTGAAAGTTTGTCCCAAACAACCTAGTTTGCTCTTGCCATGAACAGAATCACCCTCGGTATCATTTAAACAGTTGATCTGGCAGCATCCAAATATGACAGAAAATGACTCTACACTTCCATTTTAAAACATGATACCAAAAGATAATTTTAATAGGAAGAATAAATTTGCAAAAGCAGCATGCTCTTTTTCTGTCCTAATGTTAACTCTTTTTTTTAATTAGAGTATTTTAACTTTGTGTGGCATTTTACATTTAGCTCGTGTCTCCTAGAAGCTAATACCTGAGTTTTGACAAAGTCATCCCACTTTTTAAAATAATTTGGAACCTAATAACATGGAGTTAGTTTTAAATAATTATAGAAAATAGCGAAGTTGGTTTAACTTTGTCATATCAAATCATAAAATATTGCTTGCTAGGTGGCCAAAATATAAGAGAAAATACTGGAAACACAGTATTCAATTAATTTCATCTGCAAATCCAGGATAAATTCCTTTCTATTCATGCTATGGATTGACAATTTTGACTACTGATTTAAATACCAACTTCAAGATAACAAAAGTCAATCTGTTTACTTTACTCAATTATTTTGCTAAATCTCTGAGTATGCAACAACCAGTTAAACATTTGGAAGTTAAAGGAAGGCGTTCCCAAACAAACAAACACATACATATGCTCCCAAATAAAGTTTCTAAATTAGAGAAAGGTACGAATCCACAATATATATTTTAAAAGAGAAACAGAAATGGACTGCATTGACAGCCTTGTTGAGTCAGCCACTTTTTAATTCCTAAATGTGTAACCTGAAAAATAAAGATACCCTGTAAAAGCAGCTTTTGTGGCCATGTACCAGCAGCAATCCATGGTTAATTACAGACATCACTAGCATTCAGAACTCAATCCACATTTTTTTAAATGCAAATATTTTCAAAGTTTATGTAGAAAATGTCCTTATATCTGTGACATAATCACATTGGGGCACCTTGCATTTTCCAAAGGTGGTTGTAAAATTCCCTCACATTCCATTTCCTTCCATAAGGTGACCTTACACTTTCCCTACCCAGTGGGCATTTCTATCTGCACTCCCTAGAACCTAAGTGTTGTGAAGTAGCCTTGAACTGGCCTGAAAGCATGTGTTCCTGCCTTCTGAAAACACAGTAGCAATGCTGTGAAACCCCAAGCCACGTGGAAAGGCTTACCCAGCCTACTCAAGGAAATCTCAACTGTAGTCGGACCCTTGGACCTGCAGGTCAGTGGAGCCTTCATATCACTCCAGACCCAGCTTCCATCCTACTGCAATCAGGCAGGTAGCCCACAGGCCCCAAAAAGAAAATAATTAATTGATTTTGAATCATTACATTTTGGGTATGTTTTCTTTGCCACAATAATCACTCCAACACAAGTCAAATAGAGATTGACAGTAGCTTTATGAAGAAATAATCTGTTGCAAAAAGTAACTAAATGCACTGACCCTAAATATTGCCTCTGCCTTCTTGCATTTCCACTCTGAGAGGTTTAAGTCAGTAAGATATCATCACTCTATAGTACCTTAGTTTACATATAAGAAAATTAAGTAGTAGACAGAAAAAAAAAATGACTTGAATGCCTTTTGTAGGTTCTCACCAAAGGCAGTTCAAAAATTTAGATAAGAATCTAGATCTTCTGCCACCATCTTCAGTGTATGAACATGGGTCCTTCCCTGCCACACACACGATGAACTATTTCCAGACTTTATGGCTGTTATCAAATCTCTTCCCCTTTCTTTCTCCATCTCTTACCCTTTTTAACTGTTTTGAGCTTATGCTATACCATAACAGATAAGGATTCTTTCTCCTTCCCTTACATGTGGGCTGGATTTAATGATTGTTTCTGATGAATAGAATAAAAATAAGTGACTGTGGGACTTCAGAGAGAAGCTTATAAAAAGGTGCTGTGGCATCTGTCTTGGTCAAGAAAGCTGACTTCAGTGTCTTCAGGACACTTAGATATACCTGATGAGAAGCCCATATGGCAAAAAATTGGACCTCCAACCAGGAGCCATGTGAGTGAGCCATTTGGAAGCAAATTTTCCATTCCCAGTGAAACCTTCAGATGCCTGCAATCCCAGAGGGCATTTTATATGAAATCATGCAAGAGATCTGAACCAGGGTCTTTACTCCTTGTTTTAAAAGGAAACTGAATTTTATATATTTTTCATAATATCAAGTCCTACGTTCAGACATTATATTATAGCTATTCAATTCCTGCCCTATACATATTATTTGAGTTTCTGTTATGAATATCAATATTACATGATAAAAATCTACAGTTAGAAATACAGAATTGTAGTACTGATATTCATAATAGAAACTCAAATAATATGTATGGGGCAGGAATTGATGACTTTGCATAAACCCAATGTTTCCTACTATATAGAGAGCCTGGATACATACCAAGTAGCCCACTTACCAAAGAAGAAGCACAGAGGTGGTGTTTTTCTTTTCTGTGCACTCCTCACAGTTTAAGCTTGTCTAAATTTTAATGAGTTTCTCCCACCTGAGTTCTTTACCTGCTTCTCCTTATGAATCCCTTCTGATTCTTCATTTACTTTGTTTCTTTAATTTTTCCATGTCTGTATCTCCTCCTCCAATTTCTTTAAGTTAACATCACATCAGAGACATGAATCTCATATTCACTCATTCATTCACTCAAATATTTCCAGTCAGCAGGACTTATGTAAGGCTTTATGTATAAATATGTAGATAGGAAATATCCCTTCACCTCAGGAAGCTCTCTTTCTAGAAAAGGGCACTGGCAAGTCAATAAAAAATTGCAATTCAGCATGATAAGGTCTATGACTAGTAAAGACATGCGTGAAACACAAAGCAGAGATGCCTAATCAAACTTCCATCATCCTGGAAGTTTTCGGGAGGAAATGAGGCCTGAGCTGAATTGTAAAAGGCATGTGGAGCTGGCAAAGCACAGAAGTGGGCATATGCCTGTCTCAAGGCATTTCATTGGTGAGGAGATTACGTATATGGCAATGATCGAAGATCTACTGTGCTTCATTTTGCTACACTTATGATGTTTCTGAGGTAGGCAGGATGGAGGCAAGCCTTGGGTCAGTGTTTCTCAGACAGGAGCGGGAGCAATTTGGCCCCTCAAGAAAAACTTGGCAGCATCTAGAAATATCCTTGGGTCATGACAACTGGGGAGAGAGTTGCTGGCATGTAAGCGTGGAGATCAAAGAGGCCACTGAACATTCTACCATGCAGAGGACAACCCCTCACAACAATGAATTATCCTCCCCAAAATATCTGTACACAAAAGGTGAGAAATTCTGCTTAGGTGGTTCATAAGTTTGAAAAGTTCTGCTTTAGGTAAAGGGATCATTACAGACTTGAAGACACTAGGGTAACATGGTAAGATGTGGCTCTCTTCTGTCTTCCTCCAGACTATCCCAAGAGCTGCTGGGAAAAGAATAGGCACTGCATACCGACTCACCGAGCTTGCCACCTTTTAGAAGGATCTGAGGCTTGCTGAGACCTATCTGCCTGGAGGCAACCTTATATTCATAATTCCCTTGGATTCATTTTTTGTTAATCCAGAGAAATGAGTTTCTTGAATAAGTGCAAGATCAAGTGTATCTTCTTCCTAAATTAATGGTTCTTTTGACCAGAGTATTTATTCATTTGTTAATACCCTGAAAGTTAAAAGAAAATGTGCATTTGCTCAGACTCCATAAATCATATAAACAGGATATTATATTCACCGTTTAAATAGAGATAAATCATAATTTATCTGCAGCATTTTGGGTTTTTACTGGAAATACACACACACACACACACACATATATATATATATATATACATGTGCCCAGAACTTGGGTAACTCTGTCATTTCCTTGGAGTCTCAAATCACTGTTGTCCCTGCTTTGCCCTAATTTCGATTAACAGTTGCTTATATAACTATAAAAACTTAGAATATCAACATCTTTTTTCTTGGAATCTATCCAACTATTGCAATCATACTGGGCTTACCTAACTTAAAACCTATACTTTTATGAGTACTTCCATCTTGACCAAAACATTTACATTAAATTTTCATGTTTAATATACCTACAAATTAAAGTAGCATTTTATTCTCCTGTCATTTTAGTATATAACTGCATTTAACACAATTAGTGTGTATCTGTATAAGGATATACATATATATGTAAACATTATTCTATTTCATTTCATTACATACCTTTTTAGTTGTTAGTCTTTGAATTTCTAATAAATGAGGATTAAAATGAAAAGGTCAAGCATACACTATTAAATAAAGGAGTGGAATCTGTCTGCAAAAGCTACTGTGAAGATATGAATAGCATATTTGCACTGCCTGTAATATCAATTCAGGCTTTTCCCTTGAGAATCTAATTAAGGGTTGCAAATATATTTTAATTCTTATGCCAACTTGGTCCACTTGCTAACTGAATTTCCATCTAGGCTCAGTGGGGATGAGTAAGACAGTCAATTAGTGACATCTTCCCTGAGCACCAGTATGGTGAACACAAGTGTGTCCTGCATTTGCAAAATCATGGTTAGTTATCATGTCCTTGAGAACAGATCAAAAGATTATTTGAGTAAATATTTTAGTTCCAGTTAACCTGGGAAAAAAGAGCAAGCATAGCTTCTGCGTGTTATAGACACTTTATATATGCATTATTTGCTTTAATAGTCACAAAAATTCTCTGAGAGTCTTAGCATCATCTGCATTTCAAAAATAAAGGAAACGGAACTTTGAAGAGTGGAATATTCTCACCTGCTAAGTGGCAGGGCTTGAATTCAAACCAAGGTTTGTTTGGCTGTGAAACTTCTGCTTTCCAGATGTTTACAGGGTTTCAGGAACCACAAATATTTGTTGGATTTATTTGGTTGAAAATGAGGTGAAACTCAAGATTGTAGGCTCAGAAGAAAATGGCATGGAAAATATTAAGCATCTGCAATCATTGCCGCAATCAATTTTAAAATATTATTATCCCCAGAAGAAACACCCTACCCATTAGCTGGCACCCACTTTCTCTCCAACCCTCCTAGCCCTAGGCAATCAATAACCTACTTTCTGACTTATGTATTTGTCTATTCTAGCCTTCTCATATGAAAGGAATCATATAACACGTGACCAGTGTTGCTAAATTATTTCACTGAACATAATGTTTTCAAGCTTCGTTCATTTGTAGCACGTATCAGTACTTCATCACTTTTTATGGATGAATAATATTTCACTATATAGATATACCACATGTTTTTATCTACTTACCATAGATGGATATCTGAGTCAACACTTTTTGGCTATTCTAAATAGTGGCATTGCAGATAATGTCATTAGAGTATATATGTATTATATGCTGTATGGCAGGCGTCACATAACATTCTTTTTCTATGTATGTATCTGCAGCACCATTTGTTGAAATTTTGCTTGTTTGTTTGTTTTTGGGAAAGTGCATGGGCCTGGAAATGAACCCAGGTCTCCAGTATGGCAGGCAAAAATTCTACCACTGAATTACCTGTGCACCCCCTATGTATACAGCTTTGTATGAACATATAGTTCCGATAGTCTTGGGCATAAACCTAGGAATAGAAATGATGGACTGTAGGGTAACTTTATATTTAACCTTTTGAAAAACTTACAGACTCTTTTTTAAATGTGTTAAATCATTTTACCTGTCCATCAGCAGTGCATGAGAGTTCCAATCTCTTCACTTTCTCATCAAAGCTATCAACTATCTTTTATGTTGTAGCCAACCTTAATTTATGTGAAGTGGTATCTCATTACAGTTTTGATTTGCACTTCCTTGGTGGGCCATAGTAGTGAGCCATCATGTATTTATAGTTCATTTGTGTATCTTATTTGTGTTTAGTTTACTTTTGCATCTTATAAGATATACTGCGCATAAAGAATGTAGGACAATATCTGGGGTATAGTAAACTTTCAATTGAAAAAAAACTACAGTAATTTTTCTTGTTTAATCCTCAGTAGTCACTTCAAGTCTTCAATTAGTTAATAAATTTTCAAAAGCATAGTTAGTAACATTTTCCATTACTACCCGACAGGCTGAGAAAAAAGCAGGAGCAGTCACTGCTCACATCAGGTATAGCACTTTTTTCCACAATGACATTGGAAAACTTTAACTCAACAAAAAAGATATTCCAAGTTAAAACTAGACCCCATGACTTTCAAGTTTTACTGTCCTACACAATCCATTTCCTCTTCACTTCATGAGGAAAGAGATCTTGCTTTCCCTTTAAACTCCTTCCAGAGCATAGACATGGTTTATATGATAGAGTACTGATTATCGAGTATTGGTTATTTAGTATATACTATAATATGGTACTGTGTCTTTTATTTTGACATTTGCAGTTAATATTTATTAAGAGCCTAGAAAGTTGATATTATTATAATCATTTTATAGTTGATGAAATTGAGATTCAAGGATGTTTGTTTAGTCCCTCAAACACACACATGCTTTAAATACCAGCCTTGGGGTTTGAACTGGGGTTATTTTTCTTCAAATCCTTTGCTTTGAACCACTTGTCATTAAACACATGCCCAGAGTTCCTAAGCTAGTTAGATTCTGCATGTTTCACTGTGCACTACAGAAGCGGAGATTTTTCCTCTTATTTCTCATATTGGGTCCCTATTAGTTACTATCTTTCTTTCTTCTCTCTAAACATCCAAATTAACTATTTTAGCACAACATAAATTCAATCTCTCATATATTCTTCCCTAGCAATATAATCCACAAAATCATAAAATCCATTCATTGCTAAAAAGCTTCATTGAGCCTTTATTAGGTACCAGATGCTACTTAAATGTCCTCAACAAAAGGACAAATAAAACATTATGACTGCTACACTAGGGTAAGAGACAAGCATGGACAGAGTGTGCAAATAGAGATAATATATTGATAAATAATAACGTGGAGTGTCAGGTCCATTTTAAGCTCCATGAAGGCAAGAAACTATGCCTGCTTTACTCAGCTTATTCTACAAATGCCTACCCAGTGCCAGGCAGGCAGTGGTGGCAAAATAAACTCATTCTGACCTGAATTGAATAGACAGTGCACTGGTAAGAGTTGGGGACTGAGGCTGGTGAATTTGAATTCACTTCCAAAGCCTATGTTTTGGTCTCTGAAAGATGAATTAAGGAAGGGCACACCAAGGAAAAAGCAAAAGCTCGAAGGAGTGAATGTGTCATCTCATGTGGTTTTTAGTGGCACGGAAAAACGATTCTGGATGAAATAGCCAGAAACGGGGCTACAAAAAGTGTCCACCGTGAGTTCAGGAAGGGCCTTGTATCTGTTTTTTGGGGGGTTGGGTTTTATCCTGAAGATAATGAGGAATTGCTGAAGTATTTTAAGCAGAAAACTCAGATACTTGTGTTTGAGCAAACTCTCCCAGCATTCCCTCAGAGGACAGAATAAAATGATCAGAGAATTCAGGTGAGGAATCTGAATGGGATGTTTTTTAAACCTTTAAATGGTTTAAAGCATTAAGTGGTTTAAACCATTTAAACCATTAAAACAAATAAAGGCCTTAATTAGATGGATGTAGCAAAGAATGACAAGAGACATTGACCTAAGAGTCAATGGTTAGTATTCAGGGCAGGAAGAAATCTCGGTTTTTGGCTGACTTATTCTTATTACTAACATTGCCAAGAAAGGTCCTATGAAGGAATTAGATATATTGTTTTGGCCTTTGTTTTGAGGGAAAGGGATTCTTGTGAGGATAATAATTCTGGTTTTAGAGTTTGAGTTTGCGCTGCATGTGGAAATTTCAGTTAGAAATACATAGTAGAACTTACTATTGTCTAATCATTCAATGCACAGATAAGTATTTTCAGTTTAAACTCATCTTCTTAAATATTTTCTCAACATAGTATACATTTTGTGATTGTAGATATTGAGTTCTCAAATACATTGAAAATTTCTTGAGAGCAGGGAAAATACCTAATCCTTGATTTCTAAATTTCTCATGTTCTCTGTATTAGACCTGGGGATCAATACACCCTCAGAAATGCTCTCTGAATTGGAGAGTTTAAATTCCCTGTGTAAATAATCCTAAAATATTTATTGGCCACATCGTGCAATGTTACTAAATACCTTCAGCATTTATTATCATTCTTGGAACCCAGCCTTTGCAACAATCTCAGGTAATAGGTGGACCAGATATTGCTGCCTTACTGCAACAGAAAACAAACACAGGAATTGCATTTTTAATGGTTTTGTACCAGATGAAAGAGGCAGGGTGAAATTTTAGGACTATACTTTCTACTATCCTTGAATATATAATATATTTGTTCCTTTAATAAGGCATGTATAATTGTGCCTCTCTAAGATTTTTGAAATATATTTTCCTGTATTCCTCCACCTGGTTTTAAATGTCCTTTACTTCATCTGTTGCTATGTCAAGTCTATAGCTTCCAATTCATTCATAGTTTATATGGGCTAAGCTGTTGATTTTCAGAGGGTGGGCCCTTTATAACTTACATAAAAATTATAAAATTATGCTTTGATGTGTTTTTCTTCATTGAATAATGGTCAGAGAGAAAGCTCTGTTCCTTGAGAGAAAAGGAACATGGAATAGCACCTGTCTAGGAATACTGCACCTGTACTAAACCTATAGGTTTCCATTTGAAAGAAATTGTGATAAGAAGAAACACTAGATCAATTTTGTCACTGGCAGTATATTAAAAAGTCATAAACTGCTTTCTCGTAATCTCACCTAATCTGAGTATCATTAACCTTTTAATTCTTAAACTGAGAAATAAATTTTTCTTTTGATGTCTTTATGTGAGTGTTATACTATTTTTAAATGATTGCTGGACATTTCATATCCACAATTAAAATTTTTCAAATGATGTCCTGGATCTGTTTTTCCATAAATACAAACCATTTCTTTCTTTCTTTTTTTTTTTCCTTTGCATGGGCAGGCATCGGGAATCGAATCTGGGTTCTCCAGCAAGGCAGGCGAGAACTCTGCCTGCTGAGCCATCGTGGCCCGCCCACAAACCATTTCTTGATGTGTGCCAGTACTTCATGCATTTTTAGAAGAACATTTTCATATAATGGAAATGTCTACTATATATTTTTTTAATTTCTCTTTTGATTTTGTTTATGTTCTAGAAAGATGCAATTGTTTTTCTTAACTCTTTTTGGCTTTGATGTCATACTTATAAAACATGTACCAACTCTAATTATGAAAATACTTATGTTAATGTATTTCAATAACTTTTCGTTTTATTTTGCATTATAAAGAATCACTAATCCAACAAAATTAATTTCCAAAACACCAGAGCCTATTTTCTCAGTCCCAATTAGTGAATAACTTTTTGTTTTTGTGCTTTATAATTCTATCCTTGAGATCAATTTTGTGTTTACTTTGAGCTTCTCCTTCTATTGTCACCTGCTTCTTGAAGATCTTGATATTTTATGAAAACTTTGTTAAAAGTTGATAGTTCGAATGAAACCGTGGGGAAATCTAGTGATCGGCACAAGTTTGGCAAGAAAGCAGTCTTGCAGGCTTTCTTCAGCCTTGTTTCTAGATTGTATCCAGAGTAAAAACTCACAGGTATAATAATTAACAGTAGTCATTAGAAATTTTCTGGGCAACACCTCTTATTTTACAATTTGGTACACTGAGGCTCAGGGAAACAAAGTGACTCTGAAAACCACAGTCACATTAGCAGAACTGGGGTTTTGTCAACTACTGGAGTAACTTTCCCAAATCATCTGATAAAATGAAATATTAGAAGTCCAATCTCAGGATGGAGGTGAGTATGAGGCAAAACCTTATCAAATTAAAAAAAAAAAATAGAAAGAAAATACTCACTTTCAAATGATCCTTATGTTAGAATCTTTTAATTCCACCCACATAAGTTGACCTCATGCAGGCTTCAGCCCTCAGAAACCTTCACATTTGTGATGTAATGGCAGGGTAGAAAAATATCTCCATTACACTACGAACATTTGCCTATCCGCTCCTCATCGTGTTCCTCATTTTAAACTGATATGTTCCTGTTGGTTTGGTAAGATTATCAGAATTACATTCCTCTAAATAATAATAATAAACTCCAACAGAGTCACGGACTCTTATAAATTCTTCACACCAGCTTCAATAAAATATTATTTAACCAAATGAATAAGATACATCTATTTAATTTCATTCTTAACATTTTCTACTTTTCCAACAAGTAGTCTGCTTTTCTAGTACCAAATTGAGAAAAGTGTCATTTTCAAATGAGTTTGTCTCCTCATTTTATTTTAAAATATCCCTCTATTACTCTCTAATGTTAACTGATTCAATGACAATTACCTATTATACTTGTAACTTAGTAGCTCACTATTTCTTTAATAGCGCCCAACCAATTAGGAACACTTCTACACAAGAACACTTGTTAGAATAGCTAATTGTGGACTGGATAATATGACAATTAGGTGTACTTCCAGTTGGCTCCTCTTAAAGTGATAAGCAAATGAATCAAGGTGAACTTGGTGGAGACATGTGGTTATTTATGACACGATATGAACCCCACTAAATATTTCCACTGGAAACTGGGATGAGGATGTGTTTTGTATGGTAATTGACTTTCTTGTTGATAAATAAGGTAAGAATTTAATAAAGGTAAGACAGAAAATAATGAGTGACACAAGAGGAAAAGAGTATAAGATATACGAACAATTGTTTGCTCTAATAAAGATCGAAATTAAAAAAAGGGAAATGAAATGATATAACCTGAGACACAGGATCAATTCATAAATTCATAAAAAATGATTGACAACTATGGACCATCATGGAATTCAATATCGGATGTTACAGGTTTGGTCTCTGTTTGTATTATTTGTACTATGCATTGGTATAATTGTTTTTTGTTCCAAAATCATAAAAGGTACAGTACTATAGAAATATTAACCAGTTTTGTATACTATAGACATATTAACCATATATATATAATATAATGATTTCCAGAACCAGCAACTGGGAGAAAAAGTTCCAAATTATTGCTTGCAAGTGATCTCCAGGAGAAGGGAAAATAAACTGATCCACATATTCATGTTTATATTGCAAGTTTCATTTTCTCTAAGTCAACATTATCCAGCAGCTTCAAAATTGCCTTTAGAACCATTACCAAATTTCATCAGCTCTACTACTCAATTGATTATCAGGCCTATCATTTATTCATGAATAAGAGAACAAAGAAAAAGTTTTGTTAATTTAAACATAACACAATGCTTTAAACATATATCACACCAGAATCTTGTCACTTTGAAATGCCTTATCTATTTTAGAGGATTTGGCAATTTTTCCTACTTCCAGTTGCTTTGCTTGTCAGAAATAAAATCTAATAGTACTTTATCTGCTTGTGGGTATCTTCTTCTCTTAATTAAACACACATGGATTTGCTCCATTAATACCAAATGTTTGGCTGCTCTGTTTCTTTTCTCTCTTGAATGCTTAGAGACTTTTCATTTTAAGAGTGACTCATAGTGTAATCTTTCTGATGCCATTTTAAATAGAAATTAAACTTAACCATGTAGTAACAATAAAACACATAAATAAATACAATTGAATTGAAAACTAAAATAGCAATAACAAAACCTGTGTGTGCTCAGGCAATGACAACTACTTCTTGATTACTGATTGGCTGACAAAAATTATTGATAAGGTGAAACTCAACCTTAAGTGTGCTCTTTGTGAAAGAATATTCATCTTAAAATCCATGAAACACAAGATATCTATTTCTCTTTCAGCCTACTGCCATCTTCAGGATTTACTCCTTCCAGTTAGAAATATTGGTCCATGAAAAGAAAAAAAGAGTTGAAGGGATCGTGTTGGAGTTTTGCCTTAGTCAGACAGTATGTAAGTATAAAGTAACGTCAAAAGTCAATTGTTTTTAGTATGTGATAATAGAATACTTCCTATTTTTTTCTCATGAAAACCTAATCTTATCTTTACAATTTATATTTGAAAGGAAAGTTCTATCAGGAGTTGGAAAGGTACTGCCTCTGTCTCCCTTCCTGCTTTTGTACAGCTGGAGAGCTAGCAATGCTTTTTACATTTTTAAATGATTGATAAAGGCAAAGAAAAAATAATATTTTGTAATATGTGAAAATTATGTGTAAGTCCAATTTATTGACATTAAATAAAGTTTCAAAGGAGCAAAGTCCCACTTCATTTGTTTTCTTAATTTCTATGACTGCTTTGGTGCTACGCCACCATACAAATGATATTGCCTGCAAAACCTAAATTGATCCTTTCCAGGAGATGTTTGCCTAGATCTTGTCTATGTCAATTTTTCATGAACTTCATTGGTCCAAATTGTATTGTATCTTGAGGATAGTTTAGATTTTGGCAGTTCTGTTTTCAAAGTAGTGGGGATACTACACTTCCAAATTTGTATTTATTTGTTTTTAATTTTGATGATTTCAGAGGATAGATACATGCTAATGTGCTCTTTCTTCTTTATCTTTGTCGGAACTCATAATTTTCTAAACGGATGAAAATAGTCATAATCACTTCCTCTTTGAAAGAAGAACTATTTAGAAAACTGTTATATTTGGAGGATATTTTCGTTGGCATGATTTTTGGTTTTGGTTTATTTTCTGTTATTAATCTTAGATATTTTACACTGTATCTAGAAAGTGTGGTGTATATAATTTTCTACCCTGTGAAGGTGATATATGATCCATTTTTGTAAATGACTCATAAGACTTTTAAAAGATGTAGTCAGTGATCTACACAATTAGATTTATATGTTCATTAAATTGCATGCATTAATTATATTGATCTTTTATCCTTAATGTTTGTTTTATTTATCTGTCAAAGGCAGAGGATGCTGTGTTATTGCTTCTTAGAAAATTCATTTTAATAATAAGTTTGACTATACAGTTTTTTAAAAAACTTATTCCACAAATATTTCATGAGTACCTTCTTTTTATCAATGCTCGATGAAAAAGACATTAGATATTCCACCACAATGAAGCCCTCATGTTGGGAAATGTGTTACTGGAAACAAAATAAGGCAATATAAAAGCAACTCTTCATACATTGTGCTATTTTATTCCAATTTTTGTAAACAATGTGAATTTTATAAGTACTCTAAAGAGAATTACAAACTACTACAAATATGCTATAAGGGAATTTTAGTCTATCTGGGGAGCCAGGATTTATTATTTTTTTTTCCTGTTTCTTTTTTAGATCGTATTTAATATACAGTTTCCTAAGAAGTACATGTGTTGGGGAGGAGGTAGTAGCAAAGTGAGTATTGTTTATCTAAAACAAAGTAATTAGCTCCAGTTACAACTGGAAAGTCTATAAGTTTCTTTCCCACTATGATAGCAACTTGGCACTCCTTGTGGGAAGTATGGATTTGAACCTTTGGGTTGCAAGGTGCCCTGTGACCCCATCAGTTTCCGTCTGTCCTGCTCACAATGAGTTGCAGCATTTGACAGGCTGACTTGTGAGCAATCACTGGTTCTCCTTCCTTGGGCTGTTTGAGCACGGCCATACAATGCTGTGAACTGTGGCTATTGTGGGGAGGGGCAGGTGGCTGGCTCCTCAGGGAAGAGGTTCCTAACCTGGTTGTTTATTTTCACTCCTCAGGGTCTTTCTTGGCTCTGGCAGTTTCTGCCAACAGCCTGGCTGGTCGTTTCATTTGCTTTTCCTGGATCCAGTCTCAGTTATTGAAGACTTTGAAGGCAGGTTCAACCAGCTAAAGCATGGGTAGCCTTAATAGTTTTCCAATGTTTTTTTTTTTTTTCTTTTGGGAGGGGTCTGGGAAACAAATCCTCCAATGTTTTGCTGCTTTTTTTTTCTTATATCTTGGGCATCTTTATTGATGAAGGTCATATTGACTAGTCTCATTTTCTCTGGGTGCTCCCAGCTCAGGTCAGTGTACCAGTGTATGATCCATATGCCTCAAACATGCTTTTGAAAACAATGGATGGGTTTTATTGTGGCCCTTGCTATATTTCCTGAACTTTTTAAAAACTCTTTGGCCTTGGGAATCCTGTCTGCATCCCTCCTATGACATACCGCTCATAATGGCCTAATTTGGCTCATTCCTCAGGTTTAATTAGGTCCCACCCAGTCCCCCCGTTCTAGTTTGCTAGCTGGTATTCTGATGATATACCAGAAATGTAATGGCTTTTAAAAAGGGCAATCTAATGAGTTGAAAGTACAGTTCTAAAGCTGTGAAAATGTCCCAATTAAAGAAAAGCTATAGAAATGTCCAAGCTAAGGCATCCAGGGAAAGACACCTTGGTTCAAGAAGGCTGATGAAGTTCAGTGTTTTTCTCTCCACTACAAAGGCACATGGAGAATATGGCAACATCTGCTAGCTTTCTCTCCAGGCTTGTTTCGTGAAGATCCCTCAGGGACATATTCCTTCTACATCTCCAAAGGTCTCTAAATGGGCCCTCATGGCTCTCATGGCTCTAAAGCTTTTTCCAAAATATTTCTTCTTTTAAAGTATTCTAGTAAACCAATCAAGACCCACCTGAAATGGGTGGAGTCACATTTCCCTCTAATCAAAGGTGAATACCCACAATTGGGCCAGTCACATGTCTGTGGAGTTAATCTAACCAAGTCTAACATGGAAGCCTACAGAGAGACAAGGGCTAGGAAGTAAGCCAACCCACATTACCTGAAAACACTATCCTCACCAACACAGCCCTATGACCAGCGAGTCATCAGACACCCCACATATCTGATCCCCATCACCCAAACCCCACCACCTGCCTCCCTTCCCCGTGCTCCAAATGCCCCACCTCACCAACACACCATGCACATACCCATCCAACATCCCCACCCCAAGCACTCACACGCCTTGCCCAGCCCAACTCACCAATCCTGCAATAACGCAATCTCCCCAGGCCCTTCCCAAGCATAAAGACTACAGGCACATATCTCCATACCCAGGCTACACCCACCCCCAACCCATAAAGTCATGTAACCCCAACCCACCACCCCTGAGCTCTGCACAAGTGTACATTATTTATGGCCCTCCTACATCTGGACATGCACACAGGTCCAGTCAGCCCCTCCCCCTAGTTCTGGGCAAGTGCTGACCTGCATGGCTGGACCACATCCACCCCCAGTCTATGCAAGCACAACACCGACTTGCAGGTCTGAGATCTGTGCATACACACAAAGAGCCCTGTGCCATAGACCAGAGCATACCAGCACCTCCTGCAGATCTGTACACCCACAAATCCACATCCTCCCTGCTACTGGCCACGCATGCTCATAGGCACCAGTGTAGCATCTCCAACCTGCACATACATCTGCACTGCAATGCAGCACCACAATGTTGTGCCCTGCCCCACACACTGCATCCTGCTCCACATCCATCCCGCAAATACAAGGTTTTAAACTACTTAAGGGGACAAACTTCCAAGGTAAACCAATCAAGATATTTACATGCCACAAAGACCCCAAAAGATCCCTAAGCAAATCATGATACAGACAGACATAGCCCAATCTAATGACAAAATTAAAACACCAGAGGAAGCACAGATTTTGGAACAACCAAACAAAGATGCTCATATAACTCTACTAAATAAAATAAATGTTGTGACTAAGAACATAAAGGAGATCAAGAAGATACTAGAAGAGCATAAAGAAGAATTTGATAGAATAAACAGAAGAATAGCAGATATCTACAGAGATTAAAGGTGCTGTAGATCAAATAAAAAAAAAACACTAGAGAAACACAACAGCAGATTTGAAGAGGCAGAAGAAAGAGTAAATGAACTAGAGGACAGGACAACTGATTTTGAACACTCAAAACAGTAAATGGCAAAAAAAAGATGGAAAATTTGAACTGGACTTCAGGGAAATGATGGACAAAATAAAGCACAGAAATATAAGAATCACTGGTATCCCAGAAGGAGAAGAGAAGTGCAAAGGGCTAGGAAGATTAGTTGAGGATGTAATGGGGGAAAACTTCCCAACCCTTATAAAGGACATAAATATGCAAGACAAAGAAGCTTAATGAACTCCAAATAGAATAAATCCAAATAGGCCTTCCCCAAGACATATACTAATCAGTCTGTCAAGTGTTGAAGAGAAGCATAAAATCTTCTTTGACTTCTCTATCAATTTCTTCTTTGACCCACTGGTTGTTTAAGAGTGCCTGATTTAATCTCCAAGTATTTGTGATAGTTCTCATTCTTGGTGGTTATTGATATCCAGTTTCATTCCATTGTGGTCAGAAAAATTGCTTTGAATAATTTCAATATTTTTAGATTTATAAATACCTGTTTTGTGCCCCAGCATATGATCTATCTTGGAGAATATTCCCTGAGCACCAAGAAAAAAACAATCTAATACATTCAAGGGAAATCACATAAGATTGAGTTCAGACTACCCAATAGACACTATGGAGGCAAGAAGACAGTAGTATGATATATTTAAGATCCTGAAAGAGAAAGACTTCCAGCCAAGAATTCTGAACCCAGCCAAATTGTTCTTCAAAAACTGAGGGAGAAAAAAGCAGGAAAATGCTAATATTGGACACAATAGACTTTAAATGTAAAGACAGAATAAAAAACAAAGAAGGACACTAGATATTAATAAAAGGGACAATTTACCAATAAGAAATAATAATCATAAATATTTATGCCCCCAATCAAGGAGCTCCAACATACATGAGACAGACATTGGCAAAATTGAGGGGAATGATAGATGGTTCAACAATAATAGTAGGAGACTTCAATACACCACCCTCCTCTATAGAGAGAATAACCAGACAGAAGACTAACAAGGAAATAGAGAAGTTAAACAACTTGATAAATGAATTAGACCTAACAGACATATATAGGTCATTGCAACCCAAAACATGAGGATATACAATCTTCTCTGGTGCTCATGGAATATTCGCCAAGATAGATCATATGTTGGGGCACAAAAGAAGTCTTTATAAATTTTAAAATATTGAAATTATTCAAAGCAATTTTTCTGCCCACAATGGAATGAAGCTGGATATCAAAACCACCAAGAATGAGAACTTTCACAAATACATGGAGATTAAATAAGACACTCTTAAACAACCAATGGGTCAAAGAAGAAATTGATAGAGAAATCAGTAGCTATCTAGAGACAAATGAAAATGAGAATACAACATGTCAGAACTTATGAGATGCAGCCACAGCTGTGCAAAGGGAAATTTATTGCACTAAATGCCTATATTAAAAAATCAAGAAAAAGTAAAAATTGAGGACTAAACTGCTCACCTGGAGGAACTTGAGAAAGAACAGCAAACTAACACCAAAGCAAATAGAAAAAGAGAAATAACAAGGATAAAAGCAGAGTTAAATGAGTGAGAGAACAAAAGAACAATAGAAAGAATCAATAATATTAAAAGTTGTTTTTAGAAAATCAGTTAAATTGATGGGCCATTAGTAAGAATGACAAAGAAAAAAAGAGATGCAAATAACAAAATCAGAAATGGCAAAGGGTGCATTACTACAGACACTGAAGAATAAAAAAATCATAAGAGGATACTATGAATAAGTATATGCCAATAAACTTTACAATTTAGATGAAATGGACAAGTTCCTGGAAACACACAAACAAGCTACACAGCCTCAGGAAGAAATAGAAGGTCTCAACAAAACAAGCACAAGTAAAGAGATTCAATAAATCATCAAAAATCTTCCTACAAAAAAAATCCCAGGGCCAGATGGCTTCACAGGGAATTTTATCCAACATTCCTAAAAGAACTCACACTAATCCTGCTCAAACTTTTCCAAAAAAATGAGGAAAAAAGAACAACTCCTAACTTATTTTATGAAGCTAATATAATTTTAATACCAAAATGGGGTGAATATACTTTAAGAAAGGAAAACTACAAGCCATCTCCTTAATGAACATAGATGCAAAAATTCTCAAGAAAATTCTAGCAAATTGAATCCAACAACATTAAAATAATTACACACCATGACCAAGTAGGGATATACTAGGAATGCAAGATGGTTCAACACAAGAAATATAATGCAATATAACACATTAACAAATTGAAAGGGAAAAATCACATGATCATGTCAAATGATGCTGAAAAAGCATTCAACAAAATTCAACATCCTTTTCTGATAAAAATACTCCAAAAGATAGGAATCAAAGGTACCTTCCTCAATATCATAAAGGGCATATATGAAAAACTGATAGCCAGCATTGTATCCAATGGACAGTGCCAGAAATCTTTCTGCCTAAGATCAGGAATGAGACAAGGATGCCCTCTGTTAGAACTATTATTCAACTAGAAAGTCTATCTAGAGCAATCAGACAGGAAAAAAATAAATAAATAAAAGTCATCCAAATTGAAAAGGAAGAAGGAAAACTTTCTTTATTTGAAGATGACATAATACTATACTTGGAAAACCCTGAGGAATCTACTCAAAGTTACTTGAGCTAACAAACAAATTCAGAAAGATGGTAGGATATAAAATTAATGTGAAAAATCAGTAACATTTCTATAAACGAGCAATGACCTAACTGAGGAGTCAGTTAAGGAAAAAATTCAATTCAAAATAGTAACTAAAAGAGTCAAGTACCTAGGAATGAACTTAACTAGGAATGTAAAGGATTCATACACAGAAAACTACATAACATTTTAGAAGGAATCAAAGATCTAAATAGCTGGAAAGATATTCCCAGCTCATGAATAGGAAGGTTAAATATAGTTACAATGTCAATTCTACTCAAATTGATCTACAGATTCAATGCAGTACCAATCAAAATTCCAACAGTATAGTTTGAAGACTTGGAAAAGCTAGTTACCAAATTCACCTGGAAGGGAAAGAAATCCTGAATAGCTAATAGCATCCTAAAAAATAAGAATGAAGTGGGAGGATTAACACTTTCTGACTTTAAAATATAAAGTCACAGTGGACAAAACCACATGGTACTGGCACAAAGAGAGAAGTATTGACCAATGGAATCAAATCAAGAATACATAAATAAACCACCAAATCTATGGCCAACTAACTTATTGCCAAGTCCCCCAAATCCACAAAATAGTGGGACAAAATTCTTATGAATAAATGGGCATGGGAGAACTGGATTTCAATGGCCAAAAGAATGAAAGAGGACTTTTCCTTACACCCTATACAATTTTTTTCTATCAAGTTAACTCAAAGTGGATCAAACACCTACATGTAAGAACTAGCACATAAACCCTCTAGAAAAAAATGTGGGGAAACATCTACAAGACCTAGTAATAGGAGATGATTTCCTAAACTTACCCAAAGCACAAACAACAAAAGAAAAAATAGATAAATAAGAACTCCTCAAAATCAAATGCTTTTGCACCTCAAAAGACTTTGTCAAAAAGGTGAAGAGGCAGCCAACTGAATGGGAGAAAATATTTGGAAATCACACATTGAACAAAGGTTTGACATCCTGCATGCAT
>PVIY010009337.1:0-73007 GCA_004026745.1 Myrmecophaga tridactyla | reverse complement strand
TATATTTAAAGTATTAGCATATTTTTAATTTTATTATATTTTACATAAGTGTTACTATTATTAGGTACATTGCTCAGTTTATGTAGCCTGTTAGGCTACTTTAAGAGAAATTTTGAGAATGTGCTTATAATATTAGTTTATTTATTAGTAAGTTTATTTAAATTTAAGGAAAACATACTTAAGCAGAATAAAATTGCATTTGTTTAATTGAAAGATTATTTAATTTTTCTATTGTTTTTATAATATTTTAAATTACAAAGAACTTTAAAAGTATATTGATTATTAAGTTCTGGGGACTACATTGAGCTCATTGAATTTGTTTAAATTTAAATGTGGAAAAACATTTTAATTGGTTGCACAGATAGAATGATATTAAGCTTAGAGCTTATTAAAAAATTTTTATTAATTTGTTGTTACTGCTCAGAGGTATGAGACTATACATTAAAAATGCATACAGACATAAATAGGAAATTTATTATTTAAAAAGGAAAACAGAAACAAAGAAATATTTTTGAGAGGATATATAAAGAATTGGTATGCCATCTCATCTCATCTTCATTTTTTGTAGAAATGGTATGAAATAACACACTTAATTTTTCACGTGTAGTAGTATTTTCATTTAAATTATAATGAGGTTAGATTAAGTTATAGAAATAAAACATTTTTATAGACTCATAAGTAAAAGGCTGTTACTTTTTAATACAGCCTAAAGGTTCCCTTTTTAAAAGAATGTCCATAATTAATAACCAGGTATGAATATTTGACTAATATAAAAGTAGGAGCGTACCAATTAATTATCAGCCTGAACGTATTAGCTAACAAACAGGCATTAAATATTTTTTTAGTTTTTTTATTGTATAGTATAAAATATGTACAAAACAAAGAAATAAAAAGTCAATAATTCTCAAAGCACTCTTCAAAATGTGGTTACATGGTTACAGGATAGATCCCAGAGTTTGTTATGGGCTACCATACAATCCTCTCATATTTTTCCTTCTATCTGCTCCAGATTATAGGAGGCCAGAGGGCTTAAGTATTTTTTTTATCATCAAAATCAACTTCTCTTTCCTTCTTTTTTTGGTGAACAATAATATATATACAAGAAAATGATAAATTTTCAAACATAGTTCTACATTTAGTTGTAGAACATATTTCAGACTTTGACATAGGTTACAATGTCATGATTTTAGGTTTTTACTTCTAGCTGCTCTAAAATACTGGAGACTAAAATAGATATCAATATAATGATTCAGCATTCATATTCATTTGTTAGGTCCTATCTTCTGTGTATAATTCCACTGCCACCTTTGATCTTTCCATACCTTTCTTTGGGGTTGTTTGGGCTAAGGTAATTTTTGACATTGGAAGTGTCTGTCACTAATATGGGCTAGGGAGATGGAACTATCTGATGTTCTGGAGAGGCTGGGCTAAGTTTCAGGACTTATCTGGACCAGGGACCCATCTGGAGGTTGTAGGCTTCTGGAAAGTTACTCTAGTGCCTGGAACCCTTGTGGAATCTTATATATTGCCCTAGGTGTTCTTTAGGATTGTCTGGAATCGTTCTGGTTGGAAGTTGGCAGGTTATGATAGGTAGCAAGGTCTACCTGAAGCTTGCCTACGAGCAACCTCCAGAGTAGCTTCTCACTTATATTTCAACTCTCTCTGTCACAGGTACTTTATTAATTATACTTCCTTTCCCCCTTTTGTTCAGGATCAGGCATTAAATATTTAACATGCCAAATATATTAGTTAACAATTAAACAGACATGAAACACTTATTGATAGAATAGTACAGAGGAATAAAGTTAAGTTTGGGAGGAGGAACTTTCAGACCATTTGTTAATTGAGAGTGCCATGTTGTGGGCAACAGTTTTGTTGCTTTAAAGGATATTATGGCCAAGCCAAATTACAGAGAAAAATAATTTTTTTCTCATTTTGTTTGTTTTGTTATTTTTTTAATTTGAGTTTACTGAGATTATGAAGTAAATATCCAAGAGGGGTAGAATCAGGACTTGTTAGGGTGTTACCCATGATTATTTGCTAACCTTTAATATTGAGGGGGACGTTTGTTATGTGCTAGGTAGTTTGTTTGCAGGAGGTTTATGAAGGGTTGCTCCTGTAGACTTATGTTTAACTGCCCCTTTTGAGGCTGATGGCTATCAGCTCCATTGAAGACTTATGGTCTTCCTAGAAACTCGCATCTGGGATGTGCTAATTCTTATTGGGGTCCTTTGGACAGGAGACTTGTGGAAGTTACCCACTCTCTTGGTGGCTTATGGGCCAGTGTAACTTTAAGTGAGGCTAATTTACTCAGATCCAAGATCTGATCAAAACAACAGAGCAGCCATTCCAAGTTTGTTGTTGGGGATTAAGAAAATGTGCAGTCTTTTGCTTAGGGTAACCCCCAAGTTATTTTTGAACACTACACAGGAAAATGCTCATAGGGCTGGAGAGGTTAGACTGAGCTCAGGCTTTAGGCCAGGCACACTGAGCTGGGCCAAGGTGTCACCAGGACACCAAAGAAAACTCTCACAGGAGGCTCTGGGCAGAAAGACATCACTTACCTAGGACCAAACTGGTTGTACTTGTTTGAATACCCTGGATGTGAGCTGGCATGTTAAGATGGACTGAGCTGGAAAGTCAAGCTGTCAATCACATAGAAACCATAATGACCATGCCAGTTCAGGGATGGAGTAACTGGGAGGCTGCTCCTGTAGCCCCAAAGGGCCAGAAACTCAAACCTCAGTCCCATCTTGAAAAGGGTTGAATGAAAGGCCATCCTGTAGCCCTGAGGGGCTGGAAAGCTAAACCTTTAGTCAGACTTCCATTCCTGGTTTTCAGCACCATTTATGTTAGGGATGGTGTTGCTAAAGTATTCCACATGAGAGAGTGAGTTAAAGCTTAACAGTTTATTGTTAAAGAGAAAGAAACAGACAGAGCACAAAGGTAGAATAGGCAGGTGGGAGCCAGCAAAACATGCTATGAAAGAGAAAGGAAAAATGGCTCCAACTCTCTTTCTCACAACTTGTGGTTTTAAAGAAAAAACCATGCCAAGAGGGGTGGGGATGACATGTGGCTACAGGCATCATTGGGAGAGATCTGGCTGGAGAAGATCATGACCTCATGCTCCTGATTATCTGGTCTGGCCTCTGGTGGGTGTGGTGTCAGCATGTTTGTGCTCACTATCTTGTTGTCACATCAGGTCCTGTTGGAAGAGCTGCTGAGGGAGAGAAACTGAAGGGACCACCATGCCACAGAATCCATTTTGTATGTCATTTTAATTTCTGATACCTGACACTCCACATATGATTATGAATTGAATTAAAAGTAGAAGTTACTATTAGAATTGGTTATGTACCAAGAAAAGGGAGTAGGTGATTCAAAGCACAAAGTGAAAGCAAAAGTCAATGGGATTTTCATTCTTAGAAAAATGTTTTTATAAATAAAGGCAACATTTCATTTATTGTCAATATGATAAAATATATCAAATTAATTCTTATGCAGTACAGCATTCTTTGCTTCTAATTCTTGAAAGTGTTTCTTAAAGTAAATATTTTGTTATTAAATTATTATAATTGCTAACAATAGATTAATTGGGTATAATTTCATAGATTTCAAATGCTTGAAGCTCATTATTTAAGATTTATTCAGAAAGTAAAAAATCTATAGGTAATTTATTAGAAACTGCATTATCAAATCAAAAGATACTCAAAATTTCAGGCAGCTGACTTTATTTATTCAATCTTATCCCTAAAATTAAAGAAGGACTGAATTGAAATAGAATATCAAATACTAACAGTATATGTTTACCTTATTCAGTTTTCTCTCAGATGAAGGATGATATTTTGTACATTTAAATTGGTTAAGATCTATATCAATTTGGTTTTGAAACAGGAAGTGCTCTTTACAGAGGAAATAATCACTTCTTCCTTATGCGTATATTTCTTCTCCTTTCTGAGATGAAAATTGCTAGCTAAATATTCCTGTCTACAATTTGGTGTTTTTAGAAATAACTCTTTCATAATACACCAGACTTTCTTTGCAGTCTCTCTATGGAATATAAATTCATGTACTTTTCATTTTCCAAATACAGTCAGAGTGCACATACTGGAAGAAGACAAAATCTTAATTGCTGATATCACCTTCAGGAAAAATTTTAATCTGCTGCCTTCTTACCTTTCATACTTTATCTGCTATGATTCCTCTGAACAGATGGTTTAGCAAATTATGCCTTTCTTTTAGTATGCTCTGAATATGCTCTGTCTACTTCCTCATTGGGAGTAAGTACTATTTTGCTTTGTGTGGGTACACATTTGGATCCCTGGAGTAATGTTATGAAGACAAAGGCAATTCTGTCTTTTGAAAATCAAGATTATTTTTTTCATATTTTCTTCTCAGATACCATGGCAGTCCCTGAATGAACAAATCTATCCCAGTAATGAATATTATAGACAAAGAAAGAATTCATATAAAAACAAAAAATGAAAAATTTCCTTTCTCACACTGCCATATTAAATGATTTAACATTTTCCAATTTCAGCCCCCACTCATGCACTTTTGGGGGAAAACTATTCCAATCATGGACTGAAAGTTTCTAGTCCAACATGCCTGCTTTAATTTAGACTAAGTTTAGCCTCCAGCTAATTTTTTCCCCTCAACAGAGCAATTTTTCATGTTGCATTCCCATGTGTCTTCCCCATATCAGAAAAATAATTATAGTTTTCATCCTCAGCATTCTTCCTTGGTAAAATGGGGTGGTTTTCCATATTACTTCTTGTGCTATACTTATACATGGAGATGATACTTACTTCCAAAATTTCTGACATCCACTAGCTAAAACAAAACACACCCACCCCCAAATTCACTACCAGAAAGCCAGAATTAGACACCAATTGACAGCATAGGGACTTTTTGTTTTCTGACCCCAAATATTGTGCTTTTTCCCATATTCCTTTCACAGCTAATACTTATTTGATAGCCAGTAAAAATGAAGATCCTATGACTAATCCATGGGTAATATACCATGTTATGATAAGAAGACTGTGACTTACCAGCCAACAATGATTCCTGTGGAATCACATGTTCTTTATAGAATAAAAAAGTTATACCTAAATGTACATATTGTTTATAATGAGAATTTGATGACTATGAATTTGACCTGACACCAGCCTGTAGCCAAGAATGAGATGTTTTACCTCATATTTTCCTCTTTCCACATGTATTAATATTCCATCAATGAATGAGATTCTGATAAAGGACTACTGTGTGAGAATAAAAAATGTCTTTATTACCAACTAAAGATTTGTTCATAGAGGAAGTAGGGAAGTAAGATATACTATATGGTGTGTGTGTGTGTAGTGTCCAATATTTTTTTACCATATTACTGCTACTTTGAGCAACTTCCTTGGCATTTGGTTATGTTTCGCATTGGGATTGAACAAAAATTACAGTCTTGAGAAATTGCCATTGCTGTACATCTCTAAAAATTTAAGTAAACTTCATAAATGTTTGTGTCTTACCTCAACTAGCTCAGACATTATTTCTAGGCTACAGTAGAATGTTTTATATGGAAAATAAAAAAGAAACTAGGAGCTGAAGAAAAAGGAGGAGAAAATAACCGAATAAGTTTGTTTGTTTTTAAAGTGTGTCAATGGGCGGCTGCCGTGGCTCAGCAGGCAGAGCTCCGACCTGCCGTGATGGAGGTCTGGAGTTCGATCCCTGGTGCCTCCTGCTCATATGCAAATTAAAAAAAAAATTTATAAAGTGTGTCAATAATCTAGTTGAAGGTCTGAATTTAAGATGTGAGAATCTAGCCAAAGAGCCCTTGGAGAACCATCTCAGGTCACCCTGGACAGGTCAGAAGACAGCCAGAACTAATGAGAACCAGAAAATAATGGACTGAGCAGTGCTATCTGATCCCAAACTGATGTCTGGAAGGGTATTGTTGAAGGCACTCAATCCTAATACATGCAGTACAAGGAGCAGTTCTTTCTACTGACTGGACATAGAGCAACCGTTATGGACAGAGCAGAACTGGCAGAAATTAAATGCCTGTTCTCAGGGGCAGTTTAGATAAAGTGGAAACCATTGATGGCAAACAGCCCACCTACCACCAAAAAGAGGCAGAGGCCTAGGATGAAGTAAAAACATGATGTGAAGAGCATGTATGAAGGAAAATGGAGAAAAGTACTTATCTTAAAAAGAATAAGCTGTTTTTGATTATATATCAAGAACGGAATGATCATATGGTAAGAATGTTTGTGTCTATGTGTTGTTATGTTTTAAAAATAAAAGGAAAAAAGAATAAGCTACTTTTAGGGTATTGTCAATGAATTTGTTGTTTTAATTTAGAATTGAATTTGTGCATGCTAGCAGAGAGATGATAGGTACATCTAGAGGTATTATTTTGGGTGAATAAAGGTTGAAAAAGAAACTGTGCTTAAATGCTACCATTGGGAAACCCAACTTTTTGATAATTTTTGTTTTACTGAATTTTAAATTTATTTTTATGGTCATTATTACTAATAATTAGCCATTAGATGTCATGAAATGCACTTCATCCATTCTTTGGATAAAAAATGTTAGGGCATTCCTCATCAAGAACTTTCTAGGCCAATGACACAGGTGAAGAAGAAGAGCTAAAAATTTGCTGTTAATAAGATGTCACTAGTGCATTGGCATGATTAAGAGTAAAAGTTTCTAATCAATTAATTTAAATGGTTGGCTGGCATTTCTCCATCAATGGAAGATGGTACTAAACCCAACCTGCCTTATATCAAAGTCTTTCTCTTTTGTTACCTTCTTCTATTATAAGATATTTTCTGAAAAGTATTCAAATTCTATACATGAATTGTATATGAGGTATATTTTCCTTATTAAGTTTTTCAAAAGAGATTTGATATTTGCATTCCCTACTTACCAACTCTGAATCATAACTCAGCAAAACCTGTATGTCAGCCCACCAAGGTATGGAATATAGTGACAGCATCCTCAGTGTGTACTGTTAATCATTCTTTTCTGAAAGAACACATGTTCCATATGTCTTTCCTTGTTCCCATCTCCTCTTGTTTTTTTTTTTTACCTGAATCTGTGTTGATTCTCTGACAATATGGAGAAGGATGCTTTTTGTAGCAATCTATTGATAATTACCTTGGATCATTTAGAATGGAAGGGTAACAATTGTAAAGCTTATTAATTTAACTAATTTCTTTTTATTTAGTTTTATCATTCAGTCTGTTTAATTTTTAAAAATAAGGCATATAAGAGTTTGAGCAAACTGAGAGAAATACTCAGTTTGCACATTCAAAATCTGAAATTGTTCTCTTGGGGCTTGACTATAATCATCTTTGTTTAATCAGCCTTCTACTTCAAAGAAGTATAAACTTAATATGTATATTTTGGTACAGCTTTTCAGAGTACAAGATAAACAGATTGATTTTTATTAACCCAATGAACTGAATTCCATCATGTCCCTGGGAGAAAAGTAAAGCATAAAAGTACTAATTTAGTTTTTTGAGAAACCACCAGATTATCCCAACTAACATCATTCCAGTAAAATCTGAAAAACACCTGGGATCTACCTGAGACTCTTGAAAAGTTTCAGGCACTGAGTGTACTTTCCTGAAACCTATTGCCTCCAGATAAGTCCAGAAACATTAGGTGCCAGCTTTTTTCTCCAAGAATATCAACTAATTCCATCCCTCTATTCTATATTGTTGACATCCCTTTTCAACATGAAAAAGTTAGAATAGGGAAGATAGTTCAAAGACCCTAATATATTGGGAGTAGAATCAAAGGAGGAGGAGTTATGACAGAGAAGATAAGATTTAACAAAGAGTATGACTGTTGAATCACTATAGTGATATTTCTTTTAGCTTCCATTATTTCCTTCCAACTAGAAAGGAAAACCTGAAAATGTGGAATGGTAACCCATACCAAACTTTGAAATCTGTTGTGTAACCAGAACATTGCTAAAATGTACTTTAAAAATTATTGCTTTCTTTATACATATATTTCACAATAAAATTTTTTTGAAAAGTAGTAATTTAAATTATAACAGTTTGCATTTGTTAAATGAATCAGTTCATTTCAGCATCTTCCTTGAGTATGCAAACTTTACTACTCTAGTTCTAGCTAATAGTAGAGTCCTGTACCTGTGGAAGCATTAAATTGTAAAATTCAGTTGACCCATCATGTAAAAGTTGAATATTGCCAAAATAATTTTAAAGTTGTATTAAATCATCCTTAGCGTTCAACTTTCATTTCAAAAAAGAGTACCCTTCATAGTTCATTTTTCCTCAGGTAGACTCAAAAAAATTCATTTCTAATTGGATAACAGAAGAAAAAATGGCCCATTGTCCATCTACTATAACTATGGATTAACTTAAACCAAAAGTTAGAGGTTTGAATGACAATTTCATTTTCTTCATAGGTTCTATAGATCAGGAATTGAAGCTGTACATTATGGGGGTGAACCATCTCTACTACATTATGGAGCCTCAAGTAGGAAGACCTAAAGACTAGGAATATCTGGACAGCAGGGGGCTGATACCATTCAGAGTTTTCGTCACTTACAGAGCTGTTATGTTGGTTGCCACCTACAGACCAGAAAATTATGCATGGTCCAGATGGACTTTACAACATCATGGCAGCCCCAGGGAGTTGGAAAATTTTATATAGAAGCTAATAACTTCAATAATAAGTATCTCATGCCAGAAGGTAGATGTATTGCGTTTCTGAACCTATCAAGCAGAAACATGGTCTTTCTGAACTGGTCTAGCAGTGTCATTTCTGCATTCTGTTCACCAATGTGTGTCAAAAATCCACACAGATGCAATAAGGAAAGACATAGTCCTATTTATCAACAGGAGCAATGTCAAAGTGACATTGCAATATAGCACGTGGGTGAGTAGCACTGGTGCAACCAACTATGGAAAACTAATTATGGCACAACTTGTGTTTTTTAATTGTTTTTTATTTTGTTTTATCATTTTAGTCTGTTTAATTTTTTTTAACTAAGACATATCATTTATGCCCAATGCAAGGTCTAAGACATATTTACACTGAAGATAATAAAGTTTAAACTCATGTGCCCAAACCTATTAGCCCCAGCATTAGAGAATGTTGTCTCTTTCCACTGTAATTACCCCTATTTCCATATCCCCTTTGCAATGCAATGCAGTAATTATGGGAATTTTAGGGACCTTGGCCAAAAATAAGTTGAGGATATGTTTAGTTTGTGGGTTATATGGTTTATAGTCATGTCAGAATAGAGTTATCTTATTGCTAGCAAGATTTTGCATAGTGGTAAGTGGCATTCTGTTTAGCAGGATTAGAAGTGCTTGATTCTAATGTCAATGAATTTCAAATTATACAACTATTGCAAGGAATCAGGCTTTTGTTTCCTTGATTTGAAGAAAGGATAAGCTGTCCTTAGACATTTACAAGACATGCCACCAGTTGTGACTTTTCTATCTGAATCAACATAATCTTCTTATTGTCCCATACAATGTCAGCTGTTTTTGATATTTGTAAGATGATAGACAGTTATCAATAGATAGTTAGATAGGTGATAGATAGATACACACACATATTCTTCATATGTATATGTATGTGATTAGATGTGATTTATTCCCTCTTTCACATTTCACACCTAATTTTTGATATGAATTGTATTCTTTTTCCCAAATACAACAGCACTATAGTATTAGCTTCATTTCCCAAGATACCTAGATCCATTCCTGAGCCCATTTATCCCTTCAAAGTGAAAAAGTTATACTTTTTTTCAGTTCAAGTCCATAACTCAAATATTTTCACTAATTTACAATATGTCTTCTCACACATAAGATGAATTTATTATGCAATTGATATCCTCTTGGGCCCCTGACTAATTTCCTAGCTACAGGCCAAGTTTTATTTCTAATGCTTTTACTGTAGCCTGAACCCTCTTATGCTGAGTTCTAAGCCACCTGAGACAGAAAATAGCTTTTGATGGCTTGGAAACACTGTGCCTATCTTATGGCAGACATTCAGTAAATGTGTGAAGAAATAGAACCAAAAACCATATTTCACTGAATATTCAGAAGCTCAAGTCCCATAGACCTAATGAAAGATTATTTTTCTGTCTTGGGTTTGAGACCCCAGTCCTCACTTCAATCTTACCCCATGGGAATAGTCTCAATGAATACGTTTTGTTTTGTGGACAGCTCAAACAAATACCATAAGATGGAGTAGATATAACAATGGGAATTTATTCCCACATGGTTTGAGACTGGGAAAAAGTCCAAATTGACATCATCATGGCTGTGCTTTCTCTGCAAACACTGTGGTGTTCTGGAGCTGGCAAAGGATCTTTGGTACTTTGTTCCTGTCACATGGCACACACGGTGGCCTCTTTTGACCTCTTCATTTTCTTCTGGATTCCATTGAATTTCAGCCTCTGTCTGCTACTTTTGGTTTTCTTTATGTGTGAGTTACCTGACAAAAAAATCATCAAAAATAAATTCCCAACACAAAATTTCAATAGTTTCATGGAGAAAAACTCTAAGTTGAGATATTTCAAAAAAAAATGCAGGGGCACTAAAGTTGAGAAAAAAATGAGACTTCAGGTATAATTCAAAAGTTTTACACAAAATTATTTGGACAAATTCAGTTTAGAGGATTGTTGAATTGGTGAATCAGCAGTGTGCCTACAATATATTTCTGTATTAAATGAAATGGAAACACACTAAAATTGATATCTGTGAAGAAAATAAAGCATAAATTTGGAAAAACAGATGCCAATTATATAGGGAAAAGAGGAGGGGTATAATTTGGGGCAAAGGAGAAGTGAAGTGGTAGGAGACCATGGGTCAACTTTCCTCCAAGCCTTCCCTCTGCAGCAACTGAACCACTGTGACTGTTCTAAGACCCTTAATCACAGACTGGAACCATGGGTTGGAGTGTGCTTCTCAGTGCCTAGTTACCTGAAGCAGCACTTCACTGCAGATGGTAAAAAAATTTCTATACAATTTGAGCAGCCACAGTAACTCATAATATTGGGGCCGGGTTTCTGTCTATTTCTGCTTGTCTATAGTGGGGCTTTACATTCTCTTGATCCACTACCAGAAAGAGAAATTACTATTCCAGAGAATCAAGCAGCATCTAAACTCCATGAGGTAAAGTACCTTTGGACCAGTCTGCAGTAGAGATTCAGTTTTCCCTCATTCATTTTCCCATTTTTCTAAATCAATTGTATTGTCCCAGGGGGGATAGAAATATACAGAATACTTACAAAGACAAATCTAAAATCTAGGGCATAAGTGAGGGGAAAATATTGTTGTGGGGGTTATTGTTTGAATCCAAACCTCACAGCCATCCATGTGGGAATGGCAAATGGCAGTATGGGTGCCCAAGCACATTTGTTTGTGGCTATGAATTTTAATATTTAGGAAATGCATGATATCTATAGAGAGTCAACACGTATTCTCTATCCCATTTCCACTTAGGTATCTCTGGGCCAAACCTGTTGCTTGTGTTATGCTGATATGGATGGAAGATCTGAGTCTGCAAGGGTCTTACCAGATATTCTTCTCCAAGCTCTGATGTCAGGTTGCAGAATCCCACTTTAAGAATACATTTTAGGAGTTCTTCTAGGATTGAGATTCTTGGCCCTGTTCAAAACAAGACTCCTAACCAAGAAAAAAAGCTCTTTACAAAAAATAAATCATCTCATCCAGAAATAAAACAATATTCATGTTACTCAAAGATGAAGCAATACTAGAAAGCAATTAGCTCACTTCCAAGTGTTTAACAGGCAAGATTAAAGGATACTTTTAATCAAATATGATCTTCTGGATACTTCCTTGAAAAGAGACATTTAGATTATTTCCATGACTCCATTATTTTTGTTTTTTTAGCATCAGTGCAGAGGCAAGATAGTGGAGAATGAGGGTGAATTGACAAGTAAGGGATTGCTTTCCCAGCACATCTGCAGCAACATCTCAGATACTGATAACCTATGCTAACAGTGCAGTCTGAGGATGTCAGGTGTTAGAGTAAGTTCCTCTCAAATACAAAGTCCCCAGAGGGTAGGGTCAGAGATAATGCACTTATTATGTTGTTGTTAATTTGAAAAAGGAAACTTTGCAGACGTAATTAAGTTTACTGACCAATTGATATGTGCCACTCAGAAGGGAGATCGTGGCAGAGAGGATCTAGCTTGAGAACCATTTAAAGAGGAGAATTTACTCCAACTGGTGGCAGAAAAAGAAGTCAGAGAGGTAGTAAGTGTGAGGACATAACATGCCATTGTTGGTTTGAGGATTCATGGGTATCTGTATGAGGAAGAATGCAGGAAACTGGGAACCAGGAAATAGAACCACCTGGGAGGCATGCAACTAGAATCTGCAATGTGAATGAGCTTGGAGATAGATTGAAAATCTCAAGATAATTAGCATACACTTAGATACTTTCTAATAGCCCTGGTTTTAAAAATTCTCTGAAGAAGATTGTCCCTTTGAAACACAAGTATTGATTTTTATCATTACCTAGTATATTTATTTATTCAAGTAGTCATGTGCTGTCTTCTGCCTGGTTTGGTGGTATACGTTTAGGATATCTCAAGACTTTGGGCTTGAATGATGGAAGGATATATCCTTAGCTCTTACTGAGTGCCTGCTATGAGTTCACAAGGTTACAAGGGAATTGAAGGAAGGAGCTGCTGATATGGTTCATCAATCTATTTCTGGATTTCTGCAACAGACCTGCTCAGAGATCTAATAAGGTAGTTTTATTCATGACCTATATTTAAAAGAAATATGGCAAAATACTTTAAGATTTTCAGAGGATTTTCACAATAAGAAAGTGTCAGTATAAACCAGATATTATCCTGTTCCTTATCATCATTTAAAATTATATAGATTTCTGTAGAGGGATCAGGCATACGTGGGTTTATAGGAAGAAAAAATCCCTTTCCATTTTTAGAAAGGGTGATATTCAAGTAGCTTCATATTTCACAAATTTTGAAGAAGAATTTGCAGCTGATGGGGTCCTGCAATCATAGTCATTGATAAAACTGATTCCATTATTGAGGAATAGTTGCCAGTTTCTCAAGAAACCTCTCTTATCCTGAGGGAGGCTTGGAGACCTGAACTGCTTCAAAGATAACAGCTAGACTCAATGGAATTCCATACAGAACTAAGAGGTTCCCGTCCTCCATTTCACATACTTGATGACAAGAGGGAAATGAAAATTGCCAACTCTGTGGTGTGTTGGCAACGTGGGTAAGTTTTCACCCATCTGGTTCAATAGAAATATGTCTCTTGCTCAGTTACCTGTGCCATGTTCCTGAATTGATTTTTCTCTCCCATTCTTGGAAAAGGCCAGATATTTTAGTGTGAATGACACAGATATATGACTAGGTATAGTTACCTCGCATAGTAGTTAGGTTCAGGTGTCAACTTGTCCAGGTGAAGGTATCTAGATCTTTTGCTGTGGACATGAGCCAATGGCATGTAAACCTCATCTGTTGCTCATTACATCTGCAGTCAGCTGAGAGGCATGCTGCTGCAGTTTCCAAATACCAGATATGTTGGAACAGTTTTTTGGATGGCTAAGGGGAAGATGTTGGAGGAACTGTGAAGAGAATGATGGAGAAGTCCTGGAGTGCTTGAAGAGACTGTTGGTGTAAATGGAACCACTGCCAATCTGGACAAAGGGGGACACAAAGGGACAAACTGGAGTTTGCAGAGTGAGAACCATGGAAGCTCAGGTCTGAAGCCAAAAAACCTTGGCCAGGAGAGTGGACCCACCCATATACATGGGGAGGATGAGTCTCCCACCTCATTGCAGTGGAAGAGTTGTGCCACCTCAGGCCTTGGAGAAGGTACAGTGTATTCGTTGGGGACTGGGGAGAACGTGGCTGTCACCACATGGAGGGGTTGAGTGTGTGCCCTGGAAATGGCAGAGAGCCAAGGGAGGGCCCTGATGCCTGGAAAGAGTGGAGCTGAGAAAAAGGTGGTCTCCTCAATGTTCCCCAAGGTAGATTTGGAAAAAGGTGGGCCCCTGCATAAGCCCTCGGAAAGGATGGGACCACCACTTTCTAAAGCTGAAGGATAAACAACTTTCAGACTTTGACATCCAATGGTGTTTGCCCTGCAGGTTTTCCTTCCAATTTCTCCTTATGGATCCTGGACTGTCCCTCCTTTGATATTGGCACCAGACAACTTGTTTTGAGATTCTCAGGTTCACAGCCAGAAGAGAACTTTTTGCACCTTAATATTGTTTAAAGTGATGTGCATGGTTGCCAAGTTGACAAGGGGTGGACATGTGGTAGTTAGGTTCAGGTGTCAACTTGGCCAGGTGAAGGTGTCTAGATCTTTTGCTGTGGACAAGAGCCAATGATGTGTGACCCTCATCTGTTTCTCATTACATCTGCAGCTGGCTAAGAGGTATGTCTGCTGCGATGAATGATGTTTGATTGAATTGTCTGGTGCTTAAATGAGAGAGCTCAATATAGCACAGCCCAAGCAGCTCAGCATACCTCATCTCAGCACTCACAGCTCAGTCCAGGCCTTTGGAGATGCAGAAAGAAATCACCCTGGGGAAAGTTGTTGGAATCCAGAGGCCTGTAGAGAAGGCCAGCAGAGACCATTCTGTGCCTTCCCACATAAGAAATAACCTCAGTTGAAATTTAGCTGCCTTTTCTCTGAAGAACTAATGAAATAAATCCCCTTTTATTAAAAGCCAATCTGTCTCTGGTGTGTTGCATTCCAGCAGCTAGCAAACTAGAACACCTTGTTTTTCTGGCTATTGTACTCCAACAAACCTGGGTTTGATATGTGCATGGAGTGGGGAAGTGTTGTGTAAATCATGTTCCTTGCTCCTTTTCCTCTTCTAACAAGAGTAGTCCAAATAGAAAAAGTAGGAGAAAAAAGGTAAAGAAAAGTGAAGAAGAAAAAGAACACATGATATTTTAGCTTTTAAAAAAAGGCATCTCAACATATTCACAAGTGTTCAGTTCACTTTTCAGACCCTAACTGGGGACTTACTTCCAATCAGATCTCTGGGGCCACATCTCCTGGTCTACCCCTACTCAGAAGAGGGTCAGGAACAGGAAGACGTTTCCAGTGCTACCTGGACAGAGTTCTAGGTGAGTATTTCATGGATGTGTCCTTAGCACTTATTGCTTTTTGATCCTGGGCTTGATGGTGTGGGGTCCAGGAATAGGATACATGCTACATATGTAACCGTGATGTCTGAAGTTTGCCTTTGAACTCAACAACGATGCCCCCCCCTCCAAGTGAGTACATTGAGGAAGGAAGTTACTTCTCCATATCATCTTCAGAGTGGCTCAGTTGATGACATTATTGCCAGCCAGAAAATTCAATCAAACTTCACGGTAAAAATAATTCCTCTGTGACCACACAGACCCTTTAAGATAAGGATTTGTTTACACTGAGTGAAAGAAAGAAAGAGAATGAGGAAGGGAAAGATAACCAGCCAAATGATCATGAAGGCAGATATACAAACAAACACTGATTCTCTCTCTCTCTCTTTCTCCTCTCTTTCTCTCTCTCTCTTACTCTATTTCTCCACACACACATCCACACAAACACACAGCTCAATGATTCACCTCCTTGTGGCTAACACTCTGAAACACTTTGTTGCCATCTCTGTGGAGTTTGTATGGTCTTTGTCTTCAAGCTTAAGGAAAATGTTTGCTAACAATAGCATCACTATTAGAGAGCAAGGAAGATTTTTTGCATTCATTCTGCCCCAACTTGAGGGCAATGAGTAGAATCTTTTGTAATTGACTCGCTGCATTTTGATCTTTAAACGTTAGGTAGAACCCTTTAAGCCTCCTCAGGTTCATGTTCAGTGCATTTACCACAATTGTGCCCCATCCATACCTTGCCTAAAAGGACAGTGGTTTGGTAAGTCATTGGATCCCTACTTAGCCAGCAGAATGAGAAAGCCACCCAATGCTGAGCTTCTAGACTAAAAGCAGTCCAGTGGCTGCAACAGGCTTGTTTACCATGCTTAACTATTCTGCTGGAGCTCCAGAAACTCGGGGACCATGCCTTCTGTAGTCACCAAATGATTACCAGACAAAGATAGCAGATATTTTTGCTCAATGCATGTGATGACCAATTCCTGAGACACCAGGGTCTCAAATAGACAAAGTTTATTGCCAGGTATGAAGCAGGGAATCAAATGATCTATCAGGCCAAAATATGTCACCCCAAACTGCAGTAATTCTGGTAGGTTTATAACATTAAAATATGGCACATTTTAGGCTACTGAGCATAATGTTCTCAGATAATATAATTAGAGGTTATTTAATTATTAAATTTGTGCAGATTGGTTATGTGCTTAGTCCCAGTATGAATATAAGAAAATGACAGACTTAATATGATGGTTAACATGATTGTATATGGCCATCAGTAAATGAGGTACAGGTGTTTTATAGGTTAAAGTTCAAGCTACTGCGCATGTTAGGTGGGCCTATTTTGGTTAAATCCAGCCTCAGTTATAAAGATAACTTCATCTTTGAGGTGGGTTACTTCTAGGCTGACCCAAGACTTTTCATTAATAAACATTAAGGGCTGCCTTAGTGATCACAAGACTCCAAAATTGAAAAATCATGTAAAATAGGTACAAGTGAAAGTCAGCCGTAAGGTATTTACAATTGCAAGGGCACAAGATAAAGCACATGCAGTCATTATCAGAGATCAATGCAGTTGGATTACAGTCTGAAGATTTCATACATTTTCATCTGTCTACTCCCATATACCAGAAATCATAGGGGAATATCTATATGATAATTCAGCAATCATAATCATCCCTTAAATCATAATTTATTGGTTACAACACCTTCCTCTCATTTGATAATCATCTCTTAATTTGTAAGGATATCTTGGCAATGACTCATAACTTTTTCCTGCTAAAACTTTGGCATCATTATGGTGGTGCAGAGGAATGAAACTGGATGTTCTTGGAGAGATCAGCACTTCTTGTTTTCAGAGTTCATCTGGCATTGGAAAAATTTGGAGACTTTAAGTCTCTGAAAAAAACATAATAAATGAAACTTTTATTACAGCCCAAGGTATCCCTTTAGTGTTTGCAGGGATAATGTTATTTTGGACATGTCATACTGCTGCAGTTTGCAATATATTGCTGAAACTTGCATAAGAGCAACATCAAGAGAGACCTTTTGACTCAATTTGAAATCTATTAGCCATTGAAACTATTCCTTTTCCCCCTTTGGTTAATAAAGTCCATAATGGCAAGGCCAAGCTCATCAACAGGAGACATGTCCAACACTGTCAGAGCCAGGCCTTTCCCTGAGTGTCACGTCCAAATTGCCTGGGAGACTTCCATTCCTGTAAGTCATATCACATTTCAGGGAGGTCAGAATTTGGCTTATAGAGAGATGACATCTTCAGCAACAAAAGAGGTTCTCTGAGGATGACTCTTAGGCTTTAATTATAAGTATGTTCAGCTTTGCTGCTACATAAACAAATAGGGAACACATATCATAAGGACACATCTCAAGATAGAGAGCTTGGCTTATTATACTGGGAGATTTTATTGCTTAAGAGTATGTCAGGAATCTCCACTTGGGGAAGTTTAGCAGTTGCAATTTTTTTCCAGTTCTCCAGGGGACATTGCAAATACTTGTACTTTTTTTCACATGGGCAGGAACCAAGAATCAAGCCTGTGTCTCTGTCATGGCAGGTGAGAACTCTGCCACTGAGACACCATGGCCCACCCTATTTTTATTTTTGGTCCAATATACTTTGAAATCAAGATTTTATTCTTTATTCTAAGTTCCATGTCAGATAAAGAAGAATTAGGTTGTTTAAATGCATTTACTAGACAGATTAAATTAGATAGTGTGCCACAGAAAATTTTAATTTTGAAAAAAATAAAAAGCTCTTCTTTTTTTCTCATGCAAATGTTAAAAATAACTTTTTAACAGACAATAGGGTAGTCCATGGTGGCTCAGCAGGCAGAGTTCTCACCTGCCATGCCAGAGACCTGGTTTCAATTCCTGGTGTCTGCCCATGCCAAAAATTAATAATAATAATAAGCAGGGTAAAACCAGACAATATTATCTATTATTTTATATTCTGATTTACCTTAATTGTAATCAGATAAATTTGTCACATCTCCTGTCAGAGTTTGATTTCTTTTTCTATTTTTTAACAGTTGCTGTAAGTAGTAATGCTAACTTTGAGAGCTGGAAAAGTAACTCTGAGTCTCAGTTGTCACATTGATGTTTAAAGTTCCAGGGAACTATCAGGTTATACAAAGAGCAAAGCTTTTTAGAATTTAGAAATAAGAGTTAAAATTCAACAGTAAATGTGGCCACTGGAACAGCTTACAATCTAATCCCCAAGTTTCTTACAAGCATTTTAAAATTAAGCTAATTTCAGAAATAAAAATATTTGCAGTTATATTATATTAAACTGTAGCAGAGGTTTTGTTCTCTTTTACCTTTGCACAGTTACTGGAGTTAAGTTAATTAACCAATAATACATAGTTTATACCTTTATCCTGCACCTCTTTTAAATTTCCTCTTTGTTGCAGATGAATCTGTGACCTGTAGCTGACCATATATACATTTAGAAAAGCATTAGAACAAAACATTGGGATTGAAAAGTAAACTTGGAAAAAAAAAAAGAAAAGTAAACTTGGTTGTTTCTATGATGTCACCTTTTTCTACGAATGCCTAAAGCCATGACTAGCAACAATGTATTGTTATCTAATATACAGATCTGTATCAGGATATAACATGTACGGTGAGAACATTGCAAGTCTTTAGGAATTTTAGTACAATTTTGAAATATATGAATAACATTTTACCCATACAAATTTAGTTAACAAAAGGAGAGAAAATCCCTTTTAATTATTGTAACATTTCCCAAATACCTCCTATGCAATATGTTAAATTATTTTAGCACTTCAGTTTTACAATGTGAGAGAGCAAACCCTTTGAAACAGTTTTTTTAAGTGAGAAAACACTTTCTGAAATAAATGATGGTAATGTGGATATAAACATTAATAATGATAATATTCAGATATAAAATCTTTGTTTTCTAGACAGATACATAGATAATTAGGCAAAACTTTATTAAAACATGCATTAAGAGCAGACTAATGATCCACATTATTTTAACATAGAGAAAACTAATTTTAGTTTTGGATGAATACACACTTTGACAATTTTTTTTTAGAATACTATTAATAGGCTTATCCATTTTTGGTCAGCATTGACTATGTTAGGTAGAATTTACTTTTATAAGGCTTTTGCGACTTTCCATACTCATTCAGGACCAGTACAAACACAATTCACTGTATAGATAATGTTGACTAAAACAAACAAAATTCACTTTCTCAAATATTATACAAATTTCCATAACCATTTAAGGCTTGTTATAAAATACAAGCAAAATTTCATTTTACACATTTTTTACAATGAAAAACAAAATCCACTTTAATCAGAAAATATGATTATCTTAGTATGGAAAACAATAAAAATACTAATCATCCCTCCTATGGTCTCTATTACCCAGAGTGCACAGAATCAGAAGTAAATTTGATAAATTTACAAAGCTCTTTGAACATGCTTACTTCTTTCCGATTACAGATTTATAAAGGGGAAAAAATGTAGAGACACTACAACATAATGGGAGAAGTAAAATATATATGCTTGGATTTAGAACACACTCAGGCATTTATGTACCTTATACTCTCAACATACAAATGATTACTTTACAATATGCTTAAGATTTCTCAGTCAAATCCAGCAATTACTTTGAAGGTCAGAAGAGTTCAAGTTTGAAATATAAGCAGCTTTCAACAATTAAGTGATTTATACCCAGAAAAAAAACTCATTTATTTCTCAACATTATTTCTAGGTATTACATAATACTAGAAATATGTTAGTTCACAAAATTAAGTTATTGGTGTAAAGAACCTGTTCAGAGCTCTATTTATTCAAATGTTATTTTCTTTTTTAAAGCTCTTTCAAGTGTCATCTCTTCTTCAAGGCTGTTTAGGTTATTCTTTATCTCCTTTTAAAATTCTTCCAGCATTTTTCTTCCTTTATTACTACCATCTTATATGATGTCCTGTTACAAATATATTTAATTAGAATATCCACTCCTTGAAGCTCTGAATTATGTCTTTCTTATTCATGACAGCACTTACTAACAAAAATGAACCGATTAAAATTAACAACAAATTCAATTTTTTCACATGCTAAGGTAACAAATGGCAAAGTAACTAAAAAGTCAAATTCTTTGAAATCCAAGTAATCATGTTTATTAAAATATTTCATTTATATTTCTTAGTAAGCTTAATTGATTTCTTAAATAGAGTATATTTGAAGCATCAGCATATTTTAATTTTATCATTCTACTCAAAAATCATCATAAAATTCCTTCTATTGGATGTTACAAAATCTCTTTCTTTTATAATAGCCTAAAAACATTAACAACCTTAAAAGCATGTTGAACATGTAATTCTGGGAAATATACTGCAATTGTTTAATTTGACCTAGATCAAAACCCAAAAAAACTTTTCCATAGCTCACAAGTACCTTTCATTTTACTTTCTGAAATTTCATAGAGTTTATTCAGTTGCTCCTCCCAAAGGCTATTCATATTTTAATAATTTAGTTCCTTTGTTGAGCCATTGAAAGCCTTCTGTCCCCAAATTCAATTATAAATATCTTGTAGAAAAGGAATTATGTTTTATAACTTGTGTATTTTTTACAATACCTCACCATGCCTGGGATAAAAGATGCCCTACATGACCAAGTGTTGAAGGGAAGTTTTGATAATAGAATCCACTTAATTCCCTTTTAAGCCCCCTAGGTTCCCTCTGCTGCCTGTACCCTCTGTATGCCTATCATGTTCAATTTGGATAATTTATTGAAATTCCAGGTGGTCTTAACGGGAGGATATAAACTTTTAAATATCCAAACTTGCATGTTATCTGCCTTGCATTTGGTACCTGGATCTACTGAATTGGTTATGGGCTCAGCCCACCAATTACCTAAAAATCTTAGTTTTGATCAATGAAGTTGCTACTGACTAAGGAAGTCCATACTAACCATAGGAAAAGAATGGTCTTGGGAGGAACAACCAGGAAAGAAGAATCTTTTAGCAGAATGGGGACAATTTTAATTGTAAATATCCCTTTCATTAATCCTCATTCCATAGACTTCACTTCCTGTAGGACTCTTTAAAGCAACAGGGCTTTTTGGGATTAGGGAGGTTTGGGTACCCATATCCAACAGAGCCAGGTGGCATTAGTTTTTGGAGCCCAGACCACAGTTGAGAAGACAAAAGACAGATTGACTGGCAGAATGGGCCCATTTCCATGACCACCATATCCCTCTATGGGAGTAGATCCCAGTCGTTGACATAGATTATGGGTAGGCAGGGAAGTTAAGACTGACTCTAAAAAGGAGCCTAGCATGCATTGTAAACAACCCTAGTATTATAATTGCTTCACCAATTTACCAGTGATCATTCAATTCAAAACACTTTTTCTCTTAGTGTTCAATATTATTTCTTGATCATTTTTCATGTTCACATTTAAACAAGGGCCTGGACGTAGGTGGCTTGTTTCTCTTAGTAAGAGAAGTCTTGTTGTGTAAAATTTTTGATTGAGCCAAATAAGGTGCTGTTTGTGGAATAACAGACAATAGATATCTCTGTTTGACTTTCATGAGTGTCTATTAAATCCAGAATATTTATGACCTCTTATAATGTTTTAGCATCAGTCACAATTGCCACTAAGAAGTCTTGACATTTATCAGCATCTCCCTGTATAAACAACTGATAGGGCTCAGTACTCAATTCAGCATTGTCCAGACTTATAATTCATCCTACTGCACTCTATCAGTTGACTAATAAGCTGAGTCTAACATCCTCAACTTGTGGACTCAAATTTGACCTCAATCAACATTTAGCATTGTCAGTTTCTCAAGCTGTTATGAGGTCTAATGTTTGAGAGGCAGCTTCTAAGTCACAAAAATCCACACCAGATATATATGGGTATGATCCACAGCCTCCTCTGTGGGTCTTTTCTGATTTCTACAATAATTGTGGAGGATCTTGAGTAGGGGTCACAATTTTATATTCATTATCATGGCATCCAATTGTTTAATTTCAGTGTGTATTAGGTGGAGTTTGCCCCCAGGAAGATGCACTTTATATTGCCAGGCAGCCCATTAAATTTTATTTCCTGAACCAACTCCCTAAGTAGAGACTGGGACCTAGTGTAAGAGATAAGATATGTCTCTTCCTAAGAATGAAGTTGCTCTTCCTTCATGGTCTCTTTCATTTGTCTTTTTTTCCTTTGCAGATGATTAACAGTAAAGCAGAAGGCAATCTATCCTGATCACTATCAGAGTAATAATATGCAATCTCTTCCTTTTGGGAGGCCAGACCCACATTCCCATGTTTCCCCTTCCCATTCTGTCTCCCCTGACAGTTCATAATCTTAGATCCCTGGGGGTATTATCCTGGGAAGCTGTATAGGCAATACCCAACAATGTGTCATGATTTGGAGCAACCCTTTAGTGAGAAAGAAATGTCTTGGAAGGGACAGGGGTGTAAACATCCCTGCCTTTAGTCACTTTAAATAATGCTTTTGCTAGCTCAACATAAAGGCTGAAGTCTTAATATCTCTCCAGGGAAGAAATAATATGACAAAAACAAGCAGTTCCCCTCAAGGCACTCTCATACTTTTCCCTACCTTTTTTTAACCCTTCTCTCTTTCCCTTACTTCATCTCCTTTTGCTTTCCTAGAGATAGATATTCTCTATATGAAGCAGTACTGGTGCCTTCTCTCTGCACTGACTGCCTGCCTCAGTTTCCCTATGCAGTCTTTCATGTGCCTGAATTTCGTATTCCTCTGAGCTAAGTGGTATGTTCTACCTGTCCACACTGACCTTTCATGAACATACGGTAAATGTACACACATAAAAACTGATGAATATATATGTATATATTGTATATATATCATAGTGTACATAAATATGGTATAAGTATAATTTTTATGTATTTTCTAGAAAAATTAAATTAAATTAAATTAAAATCTAGAAAATATTTAATGATAAGTTCAGATAAGCAAATATACATCTGTCTTGTATTTTCCCTGTTATTTTTATTTCCATACAATAGTCCATGAAATGAATATCTATAATACATTGAAGTGTTCCCAGGTGATAATTGAGCAGAAATTAATTATTTAAGAATAATCTTTCCTTTGTAACTCTTTCAATAAATGTTAGAGAGAATTTGGTCAGTGAGTTTTACTCTGATTAATAGTGAGTCTTCAAAAAAAAAGAGATTATTTTTCATACAGTTTAAAAATGTAGATCTGGCTGATGATGGAAAACTCAAATTATAATGAACACCAGAGACAGGGCTTGCTCCACGTTTCAGTTTTTGTTGCTATGTCACCTTTCCACCTGCCAAACATGATTCCCTAATCTTAAAGCATTGAAAGAAGTAGATTAGCATAGGAATCCTGAAAATGAAAGGTAAATAAGTGAAACAAAATGTTAAAACTTTAAAGTTTAATTATCATAAATGAGCCTAATAACTTCCTACAATGTCCTGGAGTATGACTGCATCATGTTAACTGGATCATGAAATGATGATGCCTTTGTAGGGCTGGTAAGGGGGTTCCTGGATTAAGTAGGGGAGAATTTCATGAGGTTTTGAGATTTTGCTTTTTTTCTATGTAGTTTACTTTTACATTTCATTTTGGATATCCTAATAACAATGGGAGAAAGAGCTCCCAGGAAATCCCAATCAAAGTGGAGAGGGAAGAAACAAATCTGGGCACCACATCTAAGAACTGCTAAAATTGATGTTTCTGTAAAGTACAGAGACACCTCTGCTTACCTTTAAATAAGATGGTTGTGTGTTCAAGTACTGGGGGTTGGAAATCAAATACTGTGGGTTGAAACTCACAGAATGTGCATTAGAGACACATACCCTCAAAAACACATTCTTAAACTTAATCAACTCCTGTGGATAGTAACTTATTATAATTAGATCCCTTTGGTGAGATATTTTAGTTGAGGTTGGCCAACCTCAACCAGGATGACCTGAATACTATTATCACAGTGCTTCAGAAGAGAATGAAATTCAGATGGAGAGAAATACAGTGGGGGTGGAGCCAGAAGTTGGACCTCAATGGAACCTGGAAGAGAAAGGAGAGACTAGGGCATGCCACCATGTGCCTTTGTATGTGATAAGCTAAAAACCAAGAAATACCAGCAGAGAGCCCCTGAATGTCAAAATCCTCAGAGAGAAACCTTTGCCTTGATGATAACTTGATTTGTTTTTTTTCTTCTCCTCAAAATCATGAGCTAGTTCATTCTCATTGTTCAAGTCAGCCCACTGCATGGAATTTGCTTGATCAGTCAAGGCCATGAACATATCCATTTTCAAGGTTTAGACATTCTCAATTTCAAGTTAGCTTTATGTAGTGGTGGACAGTCATTTAAACTGAAGGACATCCCAGTGCAAGTTTAATCTTAACAATAGTATGGACAGAATGATAAACACAATATCTCATGATAGACTCTCATCCCTAAAACTGTCTATAATTTAATATCTTAAAAAACACATACTTAAAAAAACTGCATTATAGATATGGTCAATATTGAAGTAAATTCAGATATGGTACTTTTTCTATTTTAATATGGGGATTAGTGGTTTTTGATGACTGTAGGCTCAAATAATGGAGAGATTGTATGTGAGGTAATTTGGGAACTAGACAGTTATTTTTATGCTATTATATCCTAAGAACAGTTGCCCCTCCTGCCTGGGATATAATAGGATCATTTTCCTTCCAAAGTAAATTGAATGCCCTGGATTGTCATTTTTCTCTGAGGACAAGTATAGTACATTAACTAATAAAGCATTTCATATTATTGATAAACACACTGTTCAAATAGATTAAATGAAATTGCAAGAATATGGCATGGGAGATTAAGTAGTATAATCTTGATTTAGTACATTTCCAAACAGTTTATAATCCTCACTAGATTCACCTCATAAGAATCTACATTTTATTTCTGGGATTTGAGCACTGGGAAATGCACATAAAGCCTCAGGTTCAGGCTTCAGTTTATCATATAAATCAAATTTGGAAAGTCTGAATCTTACATGCCTTTGAAAATGTTTCTCAACCTTGCAGGGTTTTGCTGCTGAAACAATTTTCTTTCAGCTTCACACAATCCGGGGTAAATAAAAGAAACTAAAGAACTAAAGAGGAAATAAAAAGAATCTGAGACTGCCATTTTTATTTGTCTTTTGGGATATATGGAACAATGGCAAGCCATGCCCAAGTGGAAACAAATGGTTGAAATCTCAAATTTTATGTTTCATAAGTCCATATTTTATTAAAGCTCTTATTATGCAATTTTTATGTTTCAGCACCAGACAGGTGGGTATGAGAGACATTATGCTTAAATCCCTATTCTTAGAGTCTCTATTCTTATTAACAGAAGGGTAGGAAAATATCCATTATTACTGGTTAAATGAAGCTTAAAGTTTAATGCAAGAGAATCCTACCAAACAAGTAAAAACAAATAAGTATCTATCCTCATAAGTTGAGATATGTGATCCTGAAGAAAATAATTTCAGGGACCCGTTTTAGAATTGATGATTATAGACCATCTTTTTTTGAAATTTAGTAGTTAAGCTTAGTTTTAAAGGATGAGTATCTGGTGGCAGCCACAAGGAAGCAGGTGAAAACTGTTCTATTCAGTTTATTAATTGTGGACTGCTCTCAGAACTTGTGTTATTGGAAAATCCAGAGTGGGCAAATATGCCTGATAAATTGTATTTAGAGCAAGAGTGCTATGTGCTGAGATTGAAGGTGTTGATAAGAGATAGAAATGAAAGGATAGATATTTGATTTTGCATTTATGTATAAAGAGAAATTACTTATTGATTTTAAGCAAGGAATTTATGTGTTCTGGTTTACATTTTTATAAATATACCCTTTTGTAGGGGGCATGAATGCATTTAAATATCAATTGACCTTGGAATGAAAGAACCAACATAGTAAAGGTATCAATATTCCTCTATTTGATACACACTTTTTAGACAATTACAATCAAAATTCCAAGATCATATTAGAAGACATAGAATATTGTACAATTTATGTGGAACGAAAAATGAACTGGAATAGCAAAGACTACTTTGTAAGAGAGTAATAAAGTAAGAGAAACTCGTCTCCTTGATTTCAACACTTAATATATAGCTAATATATTAAGACTGTTGGATATTGGTGCCAGGATGGAGATATGTTTCAGTGGAACATAATGGAGAATGTGGAAATACATACAGACAAATATGCCCCAGTGATTTTTGACATAAGGGCACAAACAATTCAATGGAATTAGGCTTTTAAAAATTGTACCTTGAGCAGTTGGGGAAAAAAATAAAGGATGGAAACACAAGTTATAGACTAGAAGAACATATATGCAAACCATATATCTGCCAAGGTCTTATAGATTGCATAAATCTCAACCAGAAAGCTTAAATAATCCAGTCATAAAATGGACAAAAGACATAAACAGATATTTCACGGCAGCAGTTACATAGATGGGAAATTAACATACATTACTCATCAGGGAAATGCAAACTAAAATCATACTTTGCTATTCTACATACCTATTAGAATAGCTAAAATTAAAAAGTGACATCAGAGTATAGGGAGATCACAGAGAAACTGGATCAGTTTCATATGTCTAGGGACAATGTAAATGTGAAATGGTCAATAGCCATTTTTGCAAACCAGGTTTTAAAACACCAAATGTAGGAGTTGGCAGGTGGCAGAATTGGGTAGCTCAAGTTCACCCCTGCTGCAAAGAACAGATAGGGAAGGGATGGGAAGGTGAATGAGATTTCGATTCCAGACTGTATGTGACTTGGGAGGGTCTTCTAAACCTCAGGGGGAAGCCCTAGTTGCAAAAGCTGAAAAACTAAATATCTATATAATGATTCAGCAGCCATAATCCTTTGTTAAATCATAACTTCTCTGTTACAACTCCTCCCTCTCATTTAATCTTTCTCATAATCTTCAGGGATATTTGGGCAAGAACCATTCTAACTTCTTATTTGGATGAGGTGGTGCCATTATGGGGTAGAGGAATGCAACTGGTTGATGTTCTGGGAGAGACTAATTCCTTTTAGCTTCAGGGATTATCTGGCATAGGAACAGTCTGGAGTTTTGAGTTTCTGAAAAATTAAACTTGATAAACTAAACTTTTATAGAGTCTTAGATAGAGCCCTGGGTTTTCTTTAGAGTTTACAGGAATACTGTTGGTTGGGACTTGACATGCTGTGACAATTTGTAATATCTGGTTGAAGATTGCATATAAGTAACCTCCAGAATGACCTCTTAATTCTATTTGAAATCTCTTAGCCTTATTTTGTTACATTTCTTTTCCCCCTTTTTGTTAAGCAGACAGTCTCAATCCTACTGTTACAGGGCCATGCTCATCCCTGTGAGTCATGTCCCTCATTGCCTGGGAGACCTACATCCCTGAAAGTCATGTCCCATGTATGGGGAGGGTAATGGTTCATTTGCAGAGTTTGGCTTAGAAAGAGAGGCCACGTGAGCAAAAAAGAGATTATCAGGGGATGACTGTTAGGTGTATTTATAAGTAGATTTAGCTTATCAATACAGAAATAAGTTTCATTAAGGTAAATAGGCAATAAACTTATACATTGAGATATCTTTAGTGCATGCAAAAGGGAGTGGTCAATTCTTGGAAGCATCAGAACAAATTTCCTGGAGGCTGTACTGCTTTCCTTCCTGGTGTGAATTAGGAGCTGCTGATAAAGAAGGGGGAGGATGAAAAAACTGCAGCTATGTGACTTTTAAAAATCTAGGACCAACCTTGATAAAGAAAGAAGAAAAAATAATCTTTGTGGTGGATAATGATGCAAAATGAATTTATAGAGGAATTGGAGGCAAAGTCTCATTTGAATCTTTGGCAGTTGCAGGGCACACTGTGTTCCCAGCACCCAAGGGGCACCAATAGTGACAGGGGCTAGGGTTAGTGGCTTAGAGCACCAGCTTTTGCTGTCAGATTTCCGTGGTTCAAACCGTGGCTCTGTGGCCCTGAATTACTAATCCTGCTTCCAGTATTCTTGTTTCAAAGAGGAGAGACAATAATACCTGTCACATGGAAATGGGAGGATTAAATTAAATACAGTAATGCATGGAGAATATTTTGTAATTGTTACAATTACCATGTATCATTGGTCTTAATTTTCTGAGATGTGTTCTATGAAACAGAAATTATCTAAATCAGTGCTAGAGCCCAGGAATTCTAGCTCCAGTTCAGTGTTTTTTTGCCTAACTGGATGAAACCAACAGCTTCTCCATGATGTTCCAGAGATCTTACCAATCTTTCTTATAGACACTTTGTCTAGTTTTCCTATGCAATTTTTTTCTAACTATTTTTGTGTCTCACTTTTAGAAAATTCAGGTTAGGAAAATCTGAATGTGTTAAACAGACACATCTAAGGTTCATTGCTTCCATTACAAAATAATTATTTTTTACAGGGGAATTAACTTCTACAAAGACAATTTCCTATATACAAAAAACTGAAAGCAGAATATTAAAATTTATTTTACATACAACTTAAAATCTTGGAATTAGGAAAACTTAAATATGGATGGGACCTTAGGAATCATCTAGGCTAGCCCTATTTCTTTGTAATATTTCTTAGATCCATAATGCAGTTGAATGCAAAGCTACCTTGATTAAACACCCCTGAAATAGCTTATGATCTCCTCTGAGGAAGTTATTTAGTTTTACTGATCTAATCAAATGATCTCATTTGGCATATTTCTTTTGTAAAACTTGGTACTGCTGTATTTCTGTTGATTCAACTAATCTGACTTTTGCCTTTTTTTGGAGGTGGGGCATCAGTATATGGTTCAGGAATTGAACCCAGGTCTCCCGCATGGAAGGTGAGCATTCTAACAACTGTCTTAATTTCATATTTCTTATTTTGTCTTATTTCTTTTTAAATTACAGGTTCTTTAAGGGCAGGAACTAGGTCTTTTGTTTAAATGAAAAATTCCTAGTATACAATTTTGCATGTGAGTACTTGTCCTAATAAATTCTTTCTGTTGGTAGCAGAAATGACCAAAGAAGAGTTTTATATATAAACATCCTTTATTGAGTCCTTGGAAAGTGATTTCATAGTACCACAGAATTTTCAGTTTGAAGTGATGATAGAAAAAAATGTAGCTTAACTCTCTCATTTTCAGGATGCAGAAACTGGGCCCCAATAAGTGATCTGGATGATGTTATATAGTGAGTTAATGGTAGAGATGGGATAAGAGTGTTGGAGGCCCAATTCCTGGTTTAGAGTTTTAAATATATATATATATATATTATTAAAACCAGTCAGCATGTAACAAACATTTTTAACACATGAACATCTCATACTTGGTGTGCAATCAATGGCTCACACTATCATCATATAGTTGTATATTCATCACCATGATCATTTCTCAGAACATTTACATCACTCCAGAAAAAGAAATAAAAAGAAAAAAGAAAAAAATTCATACATACTATACCCCTTACCTCTCCCTCTTATCGACCACTTGTATTTCCCTCTACCTTATTTATTTTAACATTTGTTCTCCCTATTATTTATTTATCATTAATACATGTTTTTACTCATCTGTCCATACTATAGATAAAAGCAGCATCAGAACAAGGTTTTCACAATCACACAGTAACTTTGCAAAAGCTATATCATTATACAATCATCTTAAAGAATTGTGGCTACTGGAACCCAGCTCTACAGTTTCCAGGACTTCCCTCTAGCCTCATATACTACACCTTAAACTAAAAAGATGTTATCTACATAATGTGTAAGAATAACCTCCAGGATAAATGTTGGGTTCTGTTTAAAATGTCTCAGCCACTGACTTTTCATTTCATTTCATTTCTCTTTCCCCCTTTAAGTCGAGAAGGTTTTCTCAATCCCTTGATGCTGAGTCCCAGCTCATTCTTGAATTTCTGTCTCATGTTGCCAGGGAGGTTTACACCCCTGGGAGTTATAGAGATTGGGAGAGCAGTGAGTTTACTTGCCATGTTGCCATGAGATACAGACCACATCTGAGCAAAAAAGGAGGTTCTCTGGGGGTGACTCTTAGGTATAATTTTAAGTAGGTTAAGCCTACCTTTTGTGAGGATATGTTTCATATGAACAACCCCCAAGATTGAGGGTTTGGTCTATTGATTTTGTTGTCCTCACTGCTTGTGAGAATATCAGACCTTCTCCAAATGGGGAAGTTGAATTTTTCCTCTTTCTAGCCTTTCCCCCAAGGGGACTTCGCAAATACCATTTCATTCACTGTTCGAATCACTCTGGGATTTATCAGGGCATCACTCTGGACAAACCTACAAAATCTTATATCCTACTCAAGGTTCCATGTACTTATGGTTTTCAGTTAAACTCTCCATATAAGTTATATTAGAGATGCACCTGTCAAAATATGAATGCTGTACCAAATAAACATTTTTTATTTAATTTCACACATAAGTTAAGGGTTTAAAATATGAATGACCATCTATTTTCAATACCATGAAATATTGAAATTACTTTTTTCTTCCTCCTGCAAAATCATTTTTTAATTTGTACATTTAGTCACTATCATTGTACATTCTAGGCATTCTTAGATTATACCATTGCAGTCTTTATTGTCTATCTTTCCTTCAGATTTCATTTGTGTCCCATGCTCTCTTTCCTCTCTCATTCTCACATCCAGCTTCATTCCATATATTAACATTATTCTACTATAGTTATGGAGTAGTGTACTATTAATTTCTGAGTTTTTACAATCAGTCCTTTTGTACAATCTGTATCCCTTCAGCTCCAATTACCCAATATCTACCCATTTTCTATCTCCTGATGGTCTCTGTTTTTAACTAAAATTCTCCAGTTTTATTCATTAATGTTAGTTCACAGCAGTGAGAAAATACTGTATTTGTCCTTTTGTTTCTGGCTAATCTCATGCAGCACAATGTCCTCAAAATCCATCCATTTTGTTACATAGCTCATAACTTTATTCTTGCTTACAGCTGCCTAAAATTCCATCATATGTATAGACTACAGCTTGTTTACCCACTCATCTGTTGATGGACATTTTTGCTGTTTCCATTTCTTGGCAATTTGTAAAATTGACGCTATAAACATTGATGTGCAAATGTCCATTTGCATCCTTACCCTCGTGTCCTCTGAATAGATACCTAGCAACAGTATTGTCAGGTCATATGGCAATTCTATACTTAGTGCCCTGAGGAACCACCAAACTGCCTTCCACAGTGGTTGTACCATTTTATATTCCCAACAACAGTGGATAAGTAGGCCTCTTCCTCCACATCCTCTCCAGCATTTATTTCTGTTTCATTGATTATAGCCATTCCGGTGGGTGTGAGATGATATCTCATTGTGGTTTTGATTTGTATTTCCCTAATAGCCAGGGAAGTTGAGCATCTATTCATGTGCCTTTTGGCCCTTTGTATTTCCTCTTCTGAGAAGTGTCTGTTCATGTCTTTTGCCCATTTTGTAATTGGGTTGTTTGTCTTTTTGTTATGAATTGAACAATCTAATCTCTTTATATATTCTTGATAATAGATGCTTATCTGATCTACTGCTTCCAAATATTGTCTCCCATTGTGTACAGTCTATTTTCTTGACAAAGTACTTTGGCACACAAAAGTGTTTAATTTTGAAGAGTTTCTATTTGTCTATGTCTTTCTTCAATGCTAATGCTTTGGGTGTAAGAACTAGGAAACTGTCTCCTATTATGACATTTATAAGATATTTCCCTACATTTTCTTCTAAAAGTTTTATGGTCTTAGATCTAATGTCTTTGATCCATTTCCAGTAAATTTTTGTATAGGGTGTGACATATGGATCTTTTTTCTTTCTTTTGCATGTGGATATCCAATTCTCTAGGCACCATTTATTGAAGAGACTGCTCTGCCCCAGGTGGGTTGGCTGAACTGTCTTACCAAAGGTAAATTGTCCATAGATGAATGGGCCTATATCTGAACACTCTGTTCAATTCCATTGCTCATTATATCTATCTTTCTGCCAGTACCATGCTGTTTTGAACACTGTAGCATCATAATATGCCTTAAAGTCAGGTAGTGTGAGACCTTGGACTTCATTTTTCTTTCTTGGGATATTTTTTGCTATTAGGGACACCCTGTATTTCAGATAAATTTGGTTATTGGTTTTTCTCTGTCTGAAAATTAAGGTTTTGGGGATTTTAATTGGTATTATATTGAATCTATCAATCAATTTAGGTAAAATTGGCATCTTAACTATATTTAGTCTTCCAATCCATAAACACAGTACATGCTTCCATTTATTTAGGTCTTCTGTGTTTTGTTTTAGCATTTTCTTGTAATTTTCTATGTACATGTCTTCTGTATCCTTTGTCAAATTTATTCCAAAGTATTTTATTTTTTTGTTGCAACTAGAAATGGATTTTTTTTTATTTCTCCCTCAGATGGTTCATTACTAGTGTATAGAAACACTACAGATTTTTGAGTCTTGATCTTGTAAGCTGTCACTTTGCTGTACTCAGCTATTACCTCTAGCAGTTTACTGTAGATTTTTGGGGGGTTTTGACATATGGTATCATATCATCTGCAAACGGTGAGAGTTTTATATCTTCCTTTCCAATTTTGATGCATTGTGTTTCTTTTTCTTGTCTAATTGTTCTAGTTAGGACTTCCAACACAATGTTAAATAATAATAGTGATAGTGAACATCCTTGTCTTGTTCCTGAGCTTAGGGGGAAAGTTTTCCATTTTTCCCAGTTGCGGATGATGCTAGCTGTGGGTTTTTCATATATTCCCTTTATCATGTTGAGGAAGTTCCCTTCTATTCCCATCTTTTGAAGTGTTTTAACATGAAAGGATATTGAATTTTGTTAAATGCCTTTTTGGCAGAAATCAAGATAATCATGTGGTTTTTCTGCTTTGATTTGTTGGTATGGTGTGTTACATTACTTTGTTTTCTTATGTTGACCTATTCTTGCATACATAGGATCAATCCTACTTGTTCATGGTGTATAGTTCTTCTTTTTTTTTCCATGGGCAGGCACCGGGAATTGAACCCAGGTCCTCTGGCATGGCAGGTGAGCATTCTTGCCTGATGAGCCACTGTGGCCTACCTGGTGTATAGTTCTTTTAGTGTGCTGCTGGATTCAGTTAGCAAGAATTTTATTGAGGGTTTTTATATTTATATTCATTAGAGAGATTGATCTGTTATTTTCTTTTCTTGTAGTATCTTTTTCTAGCTTTGGGATGAGGGTGATGTTGGCTTCATAGAATGAGTTAGGTAGTCTTCCCTACTCTTCAATGTTTTTGAAGAGTTTGAGCGGGATTGGTACTAATTCTTTATTGAATGTTTGCTAGAATTCACATGTGAAGAAATCTGGTCCTGGAGTTTTCTTTTTCGGGAGTTTCTCAATGACTAATTCAATTTCTTTATTTGTGATTGTTTTGTTGAAACAATCTATTTCTTCTTGAATTAATGTTGGTTGTTCATGCCTTTCTAGGAAGTTGTCCACTTCATCTACATTGCCTAGTTTATTAGCACAAAGTTGTTCATGGTATACTCTCATTAACTCTTTTATTTCTGCAGAATCAGTGGTTATGTCTCCTTTTCCATTTCTGATTTTATTTATTTGCCTCCTCTCTCTTCTTCTTTTTGTCAACCTTGGTAAATGTCTATCAATCTTACTGATTATCTCATAAAACTAACTTCTGGGTTTGTTGATTTTCTTGATTGTTTAATGTTCTCAATTAATTTGTTTCTGCTCTAATCTTTGTTATTTCTTTCCTTTTCCTTGCTTTGTAGTTAGTTGACTGCTCTTTCTCTAGTTCTTCCAAGTGGATTGTTAATTCCTTGATTTTTGCTCTATCTTCTTTTTTGATATAGGCATTTAGGTAAACACCAAATTTCACTCTCAGCACTGCCTTTGCTGCCTCCCATAAATTTTGATATGTTCTGCTTTCATTTTCATTTTGAGATATTTACTTTTCTCTTGTAAGTTCTTCCTTGACCCACTGGCTGTTTAAGAGTATGTTGTTGAGTCTCCATATATTTGTGAATTGTCTGCCCTCTGCCTGTTTGATTTCCAACTTCATTCCTTTATGATCTGAGAAAGTGTTTTGTAGGTTTTTAATCATTATAAATTTATTGAGATTTGCTTTGTGCCCCAGCATATGGTCTATCCTTGAGAATGATCCTTGCACACTTGAGGAAAAATGTATCCTGCTGTTGTGGGGTGTAATGTTCTGTAGATGTCTAAGTCTAGTTCATTTATTGTATTATTCAAATTCTCTATTTCTTTATTGATCCTCTGTGCAAATGTTCTGTCCATCAATGAGAGTGGCTAATTGAAGTCTCCAACTATTATCATAGATGTGTCTATTTCTCTTTTCAGAGTTTTCATTGTTTTCCCCCTATTTTGGACCACTCTGGCTCAGTACATAAATATTTATGATTGCGATGTCTTCTTGTTGAATAGTTCCTTTTATTGATACATAGTGTCTTTTTTGTCTCTTTTAATTGTTCTACATTTGAAGACTGATTTGTTGGATATTAATATAGCTATTCTTGCTTTTTTCTGATTGTTGTTTACATGAAATAGCTTTTCCCAACCTTTCGCTTTCCACCTATTTTTATCCTTGGGTCTAAGCTGCATCTCCTGTAATAGCATATACATGGTATTACATTTCTACACTCTTTCCACACCGCTTTATTCTGTCTTTTCTGTCTCCAGTGCTCTTCTTAGTATTTCTTGCAGAGTCAGTCTTTTGGTCACAAATTCTCTCAGTGATTTTTTGTCTGAAAATGTTTTAATTTCCCCCTCATTTTATTAATTTTTAAAAAAATATTAGAGGAAAGAAACACAAACATTCTTAATATGTGATCGTTCCATTCTATGTATATAATCAGCAATTCACAATATCATCACATAGTTCCATATTCATCATGATCTTTTCTTAGAACATTTGCATTAATTCAGAAAAAGAAATAAAAAGACAACAGAAAAATAAAACGAAAACAGAAAAAACCCGTACACACCATACCCTTTACTCCTCCCTTTCATTGATCACTAGCATTTCAAACTAAATTTATTTTAACATTTTTCCTCCTATTATTTATTTTTATTCCATATGTTCTACTCATCTGTTGACAAGGTAGATAAAAGGAGCATAAGACACAAGGTGTTCACAATCACACAGTCATGCTGTGAAAGCTACACCATCATACCATAATAATCAAGAAACATGGCTACTGGAACACAGCTCTACATTTTCAGGCAGTTCCCTCCAGCCTCTCCATTTCCTCTTGGATAACAAGGTGATATCTACTTAATGTGTAAGAATAACCTCCAGGATAACCTCTCAACTCTGTTTGGAATCTCTCAGCCATTGACACTTTGTCTCATTTCACTCTTCCCCCTTTTGGTTGAGAGGTGTTTCTCAATCCCTTGATGCTGGGTCTCAGCAATTCTAGGGTTTTCTCAATCCCTTGATGCTGAGTCCCAGCTCATTCTCGGATTTCTGTGCCACATTCCCAGGAAGTTCCACAGCCCTGGCAGTCATGTCCCACACAGACAGGGGGAGGGTGGTAAGTTTGCTTGTTGTGTTGGCTGGAGAGAGAGAGGCCACATCTGAGCAACAAAAGAGGTTCTCCTGGGGGTGACACTTAGGCCTAATTTTAAGTAGGCTTGACTTATCCTTTGTGGGGTTAAGTTTCATATGAACAAACTTCAAGACTGGGGGCTCAGCGTATAGCTTTGGTTGTACACACTGCTTGTGAGAATAGCAAGAATTCAACTTAGGGAGGTTGAATTTTCCCCTATTCTCACCATTCCCCAAAGGGGACTTTGAAAATACATTTCTGCTCACTGATCAAATCACTCTGGGATTCATTGGGGTATCACTCTGAAGAAACCAACAAAATCTCATGTCCTACCCAAGGTTCCATGTACTTATGGTGTTCAACCAAGCTATCTACATAAGTTATATTAGGAAATGCACTAGTGAAAATATAAAGTTTGTTCCAAATAAACATTTTTTGCTTTAGTCTCACACATAAGTTGAAATTTTAAAATATTAATTACCATCTATTTTCAGCACCCTGCAGTAATGACATTCCTTTTTTCTTTCTCATGCAAAAACATTTTTTAAATTTGTACATTTTGTCACTGTCATTATACACTCTAGGCAATCCTAGATTATACCATCTCAATCTCTGTCATCTATCTTTCTTTCTGATTTCATTTGTGCCCCCAGTCCTCCTCTCTCTATCATTCTCACATTCAGCTTCATTCAGTGTGTTAACATAATTGTAGTACAGTTAGGTAGTATTATACTGTCCATTTCTGAGTTTTTGTATTCAGTCCTGTTGCACAATCTGTATCCCTTCAAGTCCAATTACCCAGTATCTTACCCTATTTCTATGTTCTGATGGTCTCTGTTTCCAATGAAATTCTCCAAATTTATTCACTAATGTCAGTTCATATCAGTGAGACCATACAGTATTTGTCCTTTTGTTTCTGGCTAATCTCACTCAGCGTAATGTCCTTAAGGTCCATCCATGTTGTTACATACTTCATAAATGTTTCTGTCTTACAGCTGCATTATATTTCATCGTATGTATATACCACGGTTTGTTTAGCCACCCATCTCTTGATGGACATTTGGGATGTTTCCATCTCTTCGTAATTGTAATAATGCTGCTATAAACATTGGTGTGCAAATGTCCTTTTGTGTCCTTGCCCTCATATCCTTTGAGTAGAGGCAGCATATAGATGGATCCCGTTCCCTAATCCATTCTGTCAGTCCATGTCCCCCGATTGGGAAGCTTAATCCATTAACATCAGTGTTATTACTGCCTGGGCAGTACCCTCCTCTTCCATTTTGCCTTTTGGCTTTTATATGTCCTTCTAATTTTCCTTCTTTTTACCTTTACTCTTAGTCGTCCTTTCTACACTCTTCTCCACACCTCTCTCTTCTGCCTTCCTATCTGTCTCTTGAGCTTCCTTTAGTATTTCTTGCAGAGCTGGTTTCTTGGTTACAAATTCTCTCAGTGATTTTTTGTCTGAAAATGTTTTAATTTCTCCCTCATTTTTGAAGGACAATTTTGCTGGATACAGAATTCTTGGTTGGCAGTTTTTCTCTTTTAATAATTTAAATACATCATCCCACTGTCTTCTTGCCTCCATGGTTTCTGTTGAGAAATCTACACATAGTCTTATTGGCTTCCCTTGTATGTGATGGATTGCTTCTCTCTTGCTGCTTTCAAGATTCTCTCTTTCTCTTTGACCTCTGACATTCTGATTAGTAAGTGTACTGGAGTACATCTATTTGGATGTATTCTCTTTGGGGTATGCTGCAATTCTTGGATCTGTAATTTTAAGTCTTTCATAAGAGTTGGGAAATTTTCAGTGATAATTTCCTCCATTAGTTTTTCTCCTCCTTTTCCCTTCTCTTCTCCTTCTGGGACACCCACAACACATATATTCATGTGCTTCATATTGTATTTCAATTCCCTGAGTCCCTGCTCATATTTTTCCATTTTTCCCTATATTTTCTTTTTCTTGTCAGATTTCAGATGTTCCATCCTCCAGTTCACTAATCCTATGTTCTGCCACTTGAAATCTACCGTTGTAGGTTTCCACTGTTTTTTTTAATCTCTTCTACCATGCTTTTCATTCCCATAAGTTCTGTTATTTCTTTTTTCAGACTTTTGATTTCTTCTTTTTGTTCATTCCTTACCTTCTTCATATCCACCCTAAATTCATTGATTTGATTTTTGATGAGGTTTTCCATGTCTGTTCGTATATTCTGAATTAAATGTTTCAGCTCCTGTATCTCATTTGAATTGTTGGTTTGTTCCTTTGGCTGGGCCATATCTTCAATTTTCCTACTGTGATTTGTTATTTTTTGCTGGCATCTAGGCATTTAATTACCTTGATTAGTTTATTCTGGAGATTACTTTCACTTCTTTTACTTAGGGTTTTCTTGTTGGATGAATTTGTTGTCTCTCTGTTCTTAGACATTCAGTTCAGCTTTTTCTGGACCTCTAGCTTAGGTTTTGTTTAACAGAGGAGACTTTTTCAGTTCTTGTTTTTCTTGTTTCTTGCCCTGTTGTATGGTGCCTTTTTCCCCCCACCCTGAGGAGGGTCTACATAGGTATTATAGATCCCAGCTGGATTTTCCCAGAACAAACTGGCCTCCTATCTGGGGGAAAAAGTCACCTGCATCAGTTTTCCCTGAGGTTGAGACCCGGCAGGTTGACAGACTTTCCTGTGAAGTCTCTGGGCTCTGTTTTTCCTATCCTGCCCAGTATGTGGTACTTGTCTGCCTGCCGGTCTCACCAGCATAAGATGATGTGGTATCTTTAACTTTGGCTGGGGGCACGGTGGAGACAGAGGAGAGGTTGTAGGCTGGTTTTATGGCTTCAAATTACCAAGGCCTTGTGTCTGAATTCCTTGAGAGAAGGACTCCACCTGAGTTGGGCTTCACCCCTCCCCTGGGGAAGGCACAGGTTCCAGACAAGCTCTCAAAACGAGTTTGTTTCTGCCTATGCCTGGGGCAGGTGCAGCCTGAGGAGACCTGCCACTGTATCCAAAGGCAGTCAAGTCTTTGTAGAAACACAGCCACAAAAACCTCTGTTTCCTTCTTTTTTTCCCTTTTTCTGTCAGCCCTGCACCCTTGGCACCAGTGCAAAAATGAGTGACCTCCTCTTTGACCAGGTTCACCTGAACTGGGGGCCTATTTTTAGTAGTCAGAATTTGTTAATTAATGCCACAATTGACTTTTGGTTGGGCTCAGACCCTGCTGCTGGTAAAGTCTCTTTCCTTTCCCCTCTGGGAGGCAGCCATTGAGGAGGGGCACCGGCCACCACGGTTGGAGAACGCACGGTTCTGAGGCAGCTCACAGCCAGTCCAGCTTGTCCAGACTGGTGTACACTGTGTGTCCGGTCACTGATGTGGCCCCAGGAGCAGTTCTGTATTGTTTCTGGTTATTTAGTAGTTGTTCTGGAGGATGTACTAAAATGTGCACATTGCTAAGCTGCCATCTTCTTCCCCCTAGTTTATGAAAGACAGCTTTGCTGGATATAGAATTCTTGGTTGGCAGTTTTTCTCTTTTAGAATCTTAAATATATCATACCACTGTTTTCTCACCTCCATGGTGTCTGCTGAGAATGCTGTGCATAGTTTTATTTGGCTTCCCTTGTATGTGATGGATTGCTTTTCTCTTGCTGCTTTCAAAATTCTTTCTTTCTCTTTGACATCTGACATTCTGATTAATAAGTGTCTTGGAGTACATCTATTTGGATCTATACTGTTTGGGGAATGTTGCTCTTCTTGGATCTGTAATTTTAAGTCTTTCATAAGAGTTGGGAAATTTTCAGTGATAATTGCCTCCATTAGTTTTTCTCCTCCTTTTCCCTTCTCTTCTCCTTCTGGGACACCCACACATGTATATTCATATGCTTCATGTTGTCATTCAATTCCCTGATTCCCTGCTTATATTTTGTCATTCTTTTCACTATATATTCTTTTCCGTTTTGGATTTCAGATGTTCTGTCCACCAGTTCACTAATCCTATCTTCTGCCTCTTGAAATCTAACATTGTAGGCTTCCATTTTTTTATCTCTTCTATTCTGCTTTCCATTCCCATAAGTTCTGTGATTTGTTTTTGCAGCCTTTTGATTTCTTGTTATTTTCCATCTCTTTCCTTCCTTATATCTTCCCTTAATTTATTGTTTTAACTTTTGATGAGGTTTTCCATGTCCACTTGAACATTCTAAATTAATTGTTTCAAATCCTGTATCTCATTCGAATTGCTGGTTTGTTCCTTTTACTGGGCTATATCTTCAATTTTCCTTATATGATTCGTTATTTTTTGTTGGCATCTAGGCATTTAATTTCTTTAAATAATTTGTTGTGGAGAATGTTTTCACTTTTTTTACCTAGGATTTTTTTGCTTGATGACTTTGTTGTCTATCTGTTCTTTGACATTCAGTTCAGCTTATTCTAGACCTCTAGCTTAGAATTTGTTTAACAGATCAAAAAATTTTCAGTTCTTGTTTTCTTGTCTCTGGCCCTCCATGTATGGTGCCATTTTTCCTTAGGTATTATAGACCCCAGTACGATTTTCCCAGACCAATCTGGCCTCCTCTCAGGAGGAAAGAGTTGCCTACATCAGTTTTCCCTGAGTGTGAGACCCAGCAATTTGAAAGACTTTCCTATGAAGCCTCTAGTCTCTGTGTTTATCCTATCCTGCCCAGTATGTGGTGCTTGTCTGCCTGTGGGTCTCACCAGCATAAGGTGATGTGGTACCTTTAACTTCAGCAGACTCTCCCTTCTGGGGGGTGTGGTTCAGACAGACAATAAGTTGTAAGCTGACCTTAATGACTTCACTTTTCCAAGCCCTGGGGTCTGAATTCCTTGCAGGAGGGTTTCCACCTGAGCTGGGTCCCACCCCTATCCTGGTTCAGGCACAGCGTCCAGACAAGCTCTCAGTCAAGCTTAATTCTGCCTTTCCCTGGGACAATGGAGATGGGGAAGCTTTGCAGTTGTATCCAAAGAGCAGTCAAGCTGTAGAAACATAGCCACCAAAAAGAAAAGAAAAAAAACCTCTCAAAAAAAAGTAAAAAATCAATTCCTCAAGTTTACCAATCAAGAGCTTAAATTGGTACATTGCTGTTTGTATTTCCAGGTCCTATGTACCCCCTCCTTTCCTTGAGGGCACAAACCCTTTCTAGTATTTTGTGCCGTCCAATCAAAAAAAAAAACTCCTTTTTTTTCTCTTTTTCCATCATTCCTGCCTGCTCTGTGCTGGGGCAAAAACCAGCCACCTCAGCTTTTACTCGAGGTTCAGTTAAGCTGGGGGCCTATTTTTGTAGTCATAATTTGTTAATTAATTTTATAAATTGAAGCTTGGTTGGACTCAGCCCCTGCTGCTAGTAAAGTCTCTTTCCTTTCCCCTCTGGGAACCAGTCTGTGATGGAGGGGCAATGGCCACTGTGGCTTAGGGGACTCACAATTCTGGGAGGGGTTGCAGCTGGTCCAGCTTGTCCAGACTGGCATATGCTGTGTGGTCAGTCACTGTAGTGGTCCCAAAAGTTCTTCTCCACTGTTCCTGGTTATTTACTAGCTGATTTGAATGATGAACTAGATCCCACACCTCACTAAGCTGCCATTTTGGCTCCTTCTCCCTCTTCTAGTGTCTTCTTGATCTCCTTTATGCCATCAGCCACCCCATGTATTTCATTTAATAGAGCAATATGAAAATCTTTATTTAGTTTTTCCAAAGTCTGTATCCCTTCCAGTGTTTTAATTGGATCATTAGGCTGGGCTATATCTGTCTGCATTTTGATGTGCTTAGTGGTCTTCTGCTGCCTTTGAGGCATGTAAATATCATAGTAGTGTTACCTTGGCAGTTGATTTCCTTCAATAGTCTACAGCTTTGTGTTTGCAGGGTGGATGTGAAGCAGGGTATGGGCCATGGTGCAGGTACAACAGTGTGATGATGGGTTGCCATGCAGGTACAGGCACTGAAAGTCCCTTGGAAAATGATTCACTGTCTTTGCATCCAAAATACATACATATATATACATGCCTTTCTATATTTCTTTATCTGCTTTACAAACAAGGCATGCACACATATATTTGCACACTCTGCTTATATATGTATATATATACACATATACACACACATTGCATATACATATACATATACATATACATATACATATACATATACATATACATATACATATACATATACATATACACACATGTTAATTTTTTTATGCTCCATGCCAAATCTACTCAATGTTCTGTAAAATGCTATGAAGGGTAATTATCCAGAAGAATTCTGAAATTTCATATTCCCAAATTCAAATTTCTATGTTCTTGAACATAACAAGAAAGAATTCAAGGGCACAACACAGATCAAGCAAACTGGTAGAATGTGCATTTAGTACACATGCAAGAAGGGCATGTAGACTCTCTTCCAAGAAGTGAGGGGTAAGAGGCAAGAGCCTTGCAATGCTGGCAGAGTCTGATTGTTTTGCTTAGTTTTACTTATTCTTCTCTCCTCTCCTTGTTAGATCAAAGTGATTCATTAACGAGAATTTTCTGTAACCCAATCCATTACATTTCATATTTGCAAAACAAGCCTTTGAAAACATATAATTCATGGCTCTTTCTCCTAAGTCCTGTTCCTACAGGGTGGTGCCTGTTTGGTATATAGTGCATTTGGGTAGAATGGCTTCTGCCTGGTGTTTTGCATAGGTAGGTAGCCCCAGGCAGTCTGTTGGTACATGACAGGCTATCCTGGCCATGATCAGCCATCCTTGTTCAAGGGATTTCTTATGGTATCTCCTCTCCCTCTCAGGTACCTGCTCTAGCCTGCTTTGTTCATACCAAAGGAAAAGCACAGAGCCTGCATCAGCATTACAGTACTCAATTATTTACCTTATTGGTAGCTTTCATTTCAAGTGTCTCAGCTTGGAAGTAGCAGCAATGTTTTGAATGTTCATTCATATTACACAATGTACTCTGTACATTATGATACATACAGGTTGCTTATCCTGTTGTAGAGAATACAAGTATCTTTAATATAATCTCCCATTCTTTATTTTATTTATTTCTTTTCCCATAAATCTTTAACATTTGTGTATATAACACTACAGCTGGCATCACATGGCTAACCTTCATTTGTAACCATTTATCCAGCTTTGAAATTTAGAGTGTTGTGCTTACTAAAGACAGCCCTTGATGTTTATTAATGAATCATCCTGAGTCAGCCCATAATTAACCCACCCAAAGTCCAAAGTTGTCTTCATGACTGAAACTTGATCTAACCAAAATGTGCCTATGTGACATGCCCAACAGCTTAGATTTTAACTTGTAAGTGACCTATACCATTTTATTTTACTAAAAATCATGTACATCATATTAAAGCTGCCATTTTCTTACATACATTCTGCATTAAATTTGTGCATGCTCAATGATTAGATGATCTCTAATTACATCCTCTGGGATCACTGTGCTCATTATTTTGAAAACCTGTCCATCTTTTAATGCTATAAAACTATCATAATTGCTGCAGTTTGCAAAACAGATTTTTGAACCAACAGGCCATTTGATTTCCTGCTACACATCTAGTAATAAACTTTTCTCTCTTTGAAGCCCTGGTGTCTCAGGAGCTGGTCATATGAGTACATGGGCAAGAATCCATATTCTCAAATACCATTTGAGCATTACTTGCATACTGCCTTTGTTCAGTAACAATTCAACATATGGATTTTTTACCTGCAGAGGCCAGTTTATAGTATTGTATTATATATTCCTACAGTTATCCACTTGTTTGGTCAACAAGTACTGAACTGATATTAAAATGGGGATATTTTGTGGACTTAAATCATCAATATATTGCTTGTGTCTATGGCTGATTACATGCAAAATCAATTGAGGATATTGCTTTCAACAATGATGGAAGTCTCTTGCAATAAATTGAAATATTTAAAGGGAGAAGCTATGATTTCAATTGTCCAGACAGAATTTCCAACTATACCCCAGCCATCAAACTTCTCCATGGGAAGTCACTGTAAACTTTCATCAGAGTTCTCAGTTTGCAGCCTGTGCTATGGAATTTGGACTTGCCCATCACCATAGAAACATGACAAATGCTTATAAAATTTCATAACATTTGAAGATATCACCTGTCAGTTCTGTTTACCTAGAAAATCCTAACTAATACAACTCCTTAGGACACTTCTGAGCCCAGATGCAAGGTTGTCAAGGCAGTTTATCACAGGTTACAGGATAGGTTTTGCCTCTATTTTTGTACCTCCAGTGGATGGTTTCCACTGGAAAGGAGGGCCTATTTTATTCCTCAAAATGACATACATTATTCTCAAATCCAACAGCTGATTTTAATCACTTTATTCAAATGCAGAAATACTGAAATCTAGAAGCTCCTGTTGGAACTTGTCTTATATCCCCATACTCTTCTCTGTTAAAGGGCTTTCTTCAATTACTCTAACCCCAGGCTGCAGGTTTAAAATTGAAGGGTATTTGAGAATATGAACAGTGGAGCAAATTTAGTCTCTCATTTACCGTAATCCAGAATATGCTGCTATATGATTTGAGAATCACTTACATTAAGAGGGAGGCATTTTACTTTATGTTTTCTTTGGGAGCAGCCAAGTCAAAGGAATGCATAGCAGATCACCTTGTCATCTCGTAGTTCATAGTTAAAGAGTGGAGAGTTAAGTTCCAAGGCCTAGTAGAATATTGTTTTGACCCTTCAGTCCTGGGTTATCAGTGCAAAATTCTCCTAATGCAACACTCAGCTATGGTAAATGTTTTATAATTAATGTAAAGTTAAATAATTCATTCCCATTGTCCCAGTTGCTTCCCACTGAAAATTCCCACTTTAATTTCATGCATCTATAGCAGTAATGTGGTCAAATTATTTTATTTGCCTCACAAGTTTTATAAAGGAAAATGGAAAAACATGAATGAATCCCACATACGGTACCTCTGAAGTAAAAATTTTGAAAAAATCAATTGAATGAGCCCCTTCTGGCACATTGTTACTCTGAAAGTTGCACAGAATGTTTTTATACAATCAGAATAAATCATAAAATAGCTCAAAGGGAGCACAGGTATAATTCTGAGCCCTCTACATTTATCCCAAAGGAAATCATGGTAGCACTCACAGTCAGGTTCTGTTTTTCTTTTCTTTATATATATAATTAGATAGAGAGAGACAGGGTGCAGACAAAGTTTAGGGCACACTCCAACCACAGTGACAAGTGGAGACCAATACTCAAACATTCCAGTTCCTAAGACACTTGAATACATCTTGCAGTATGTGGACATTATGAACTCCAAGGTGCTGGGGTATGGATCAGATCCCAAGACAGAAAATATTTCAGGAAGGTAGTTCAGCTCCTCAGTGTGAAGTAATCTTTGCAATTATAATAAAAAATTTGTTAATTTTTCACTTCCTGGGCGCAATGTTCTGTTTTTGTAGTAGTAGCTGAGAGAAATTCACAAGAAATATACACAATAAAGGCTTATTTACTTATGGGAAAGAACAACCATCCCCACCCCCAACAACTGGCAGGGATTCTTTGGGGCATGTTCCAAAGAGTTTGTGGTGGAGGAAGGGCCTCAATCATCCCTTTGTTAAGTAACACCTCTGCTGGGCTTCTGCCACTCCTCCAGCTCCTTGTGGTGTATACTGGGAACACTGGCTTGGGCTGGTGATGCTCCCAGCTGGATATGTGACCCTGGGCAGACCACTCTTCTTCAGAATTCCCAACCAAATTCACCAGCAAACTGGATATTTCCTGACTTGACAGGGAATAGAAGCTGTGGGAGGATGGAGGGGAAGACCCAGGTGGGTGGCACCAGCAGAAAGAATCACAGTGGAATGCAGATTAAGCATCTTAATCTGAATTTTCAGCATCACAATGCAATGACCCAGATAGTTGAAGGGTGTGAAAAAGAGCTTGTTTCCCAGGCCTAATGGAGACTGAGGAATCTGGGTCTGGACCAGAAGTCTCCCCAACTCCTGTTCTTTCTGCAGAGCCTTCCTTCTGGATAGCTGCCCTGTTGACTGTGCTGGAGTCCACTTCATGCAGCTTGGCATTGAGGAGTTTCAGCCCCACCTCAGAGATTCATCCAGAGGAAGAGGAAGTGGTGCATTCTCCAGTGGGCAACCAAACCCACTTCCCCAGCCCATGATGACTCAAATTGTCCCAAAAATGTCCTGCAGTTAAGTTCCCAAGGGTATGTTGCTGCTTTCACACTGGAAATGGAGCTTTGTCCCCATAGGATCCACCAGGGAGGCAGCTCAACTCTTGGATATCTTGGCCATTTGCAGTGAGTAAAATGCTTTCTCTCCATTCCTGCTTTTGAGGAGGCATCTTAGCCACTGACTCCTCTGAGAAGTTTTTTTCCTGAAATAGTGACCACTGCACCTTTCTCTGTACTGTTTCCATGTGATTTATTCATTTTCTTCTGATATTTAAGCAAGACTTACTTTTCCAGAGTATTTGTTCATTGAGGGAATTGCTGGTTTAAAATCTTGCATGCTGTAAGATCTTTTTATGGATCCAGGATTGTTCCTAGAGAAAATCCCGGTAGAGAGTCAGAAAAGGGGAGGAAACATCTACAATACTGAAATGAATATGTAAAATATTGGAAATTTCCAGCCAGATAAGTTGGGACAGGGTGGTCCTGGCTGAGCCACATGGGAGCCTGAGGGGAAAGGGTGAGAGATGTCCCCCATATAGATTTTCATGATTTTTAATGGTTCATTTTTCCTGCAATGATAACATAGTTTAAAATGTTAAGAAATGTTAACTACAAATATTACAAATCCCAACATTTGTTTTAATTATAGCTATGTTATTTACACATAGAACCAAAATTTACTATATGTTTTACTTTCCTTTTTAATGGAAACAAGCTTATCAATAAAATTTTTGACATACTTTTTAATTTCTTTTTTAATTGAGAAAATTGTCATGTTGGAAAATTTCTCAGGATCAAATGATGATCTCAAATTATTTTAAAATATGTACAGCTTACTGAAATGTCTTTCATGTCACTGTGACTGATATTGTTTGTAAAATATATACACAGATCAATAGATAGCGGTCATACTTGCTCAACATGAGACTGTACTACCACCACTGAATTGTGTAGTTTAAAAGGAATTATTTTATATTTTGCGAATTTCAACTTAAGATAGGTATATGTCATCTACTGTAAGGTAGTTGATAAGCCATGAGCCCACCACATGGAAAGAAGGGAACTGCCCAAGGCCATCTCCAGGAGGCTAGAACCAATTTTAACTGATGGTTAAATTGAGCAAACTGCAGTCAGAATATCCCACCCTTAACAGAAGTTTAAATGGTTAAATTAAACAAATTGCAGTTAGAACATTCCACCTTTAATGGATGGTTAAATGGTTAAATTAAGCAAAGTGTGGTCAGAATACCGTGTTAAAGCAAGAGACAAAGACACAAATTAAAAACCCTGAGAAAGCCCCCTAATAATGTGTTTGCAATATTACCATCAGCTGGCCCCATAAAATCCTGAACTGGAACTATGACCAGGGCCAACCCTGGTTCTTAACCAGCTGAGCCCGTCCTTTGCTAGGATGTATTCCTTCCTTTCTTTACTCTCTGTTTTTAATAAATCACCTTGCTCTCCCAACTTCAACTCTAGTTTCAATTATTTGTCTCAGGAGTCAAGGACAAGGACTCCTGGTCAAATAAGGCAAAGGCCAACACTACAAATTATAATAAATTTGCACTAAGTAAAATTTGTGCATAAGAGTAATCTGTTTTAGAAAAATGCCATATAATGTTGATTTTCAGTATCCACTATTGCATTCTGCTTAAAACTATCAGAAATGAAATTTCTTGAGGACTTAAATTGTGAGCATATTTAAAAACTGAGGGTGGACAGTGGTAGCTCAGTGGCAGAGTTCTCACCTGCCATGCTGGAGACCTGGGTTAGTTTTCCAGTGCCTGCCCATGTGTAAAAAAACTGATTCAGTGACTGTTTTTTATATTCAGTGAAATTAAATTTGTACTGTTAAAAAAATTCAAAATGTAAAAGTACCTAATTTCATTTTTATATCTCCATTTGAAGGATGAAATTAGGACATCCATAATCTCAATTTTTGTATGCCTCTTTCCCATAATAATCATCTTTATCTGATGATGAATGATCCATAAGTTCTTTTTCTTGTACTTTCAAACTTGAAAATAATAATTCACGTGTCTGTTAAATTTAACATGAATGAATTCTTCCAAAGTTACTTTCTTTCACTTGTAGTAAACAAGAAAATAGGCCTTTTAGTAATCATTCACCTTTATTGTCAGGTATGAAAAAATAAAACCTAGCAAACAAAATGGATTCTGTGGCATGGGGGCACCTTCAGTGTCTCTTCATTCAGCTGCTCTTCTGAAAGGACCTGATGTGACAGCAAGATAGTGAGCACAAATATGCCAAGACCTCACCTGTCAGAGGCCAGACTAGATAACCTCGAGCATGAAGTCATGATCTGCACCAGTCTGATATCTCCTAGTGATGTCTGTGGCAATGTGTCACCCCCACCCCTCTTGATGTGGTTTTTCCTTTAAAGCCACAAACTGCCAGATAATTGGAGCCATTTTTCCTTTCCTTTTGCTGGTGGATTTTTCTGACTCCCACCTGCCTGCTCTAACTTTGCTTTCTGTTTCTTTCTCTTAAGCAATTAACTATTAAACTTTAACTTGCTGTCTCATGTGGAATCCTTTAGCAACCCTGTGCCTAACATTTATATTTTGTCAGGATTGCTTGTCAAGCTTTATTAACTACTTTGGGTTCAATATAGTATCCCAGAAAGATTTGCATAAATATTTGTATAAATAGTTGCATAAAGGAACTTTAACTCCAAATAAGTATATTTCTTCAAGTATTGTACATACCTTAGATGCACCTAATATCATATATATATTTGATGACTGTTCATTTGAGTGTAAAGTAAAATGATTACATTTGATCCCATCCCAGATTATCACCTAAAGGTAAATTCCAGCATCCTATAAAGCCCTAACTTTTCCTTTTTTGCAAATACCTGTCATGGCCAAGTTCCTACCTCATACTCCCTCCAAATAGACTGTTAAAGGGGAAAGAGATGGAGGACTCTGGCCACCTTCTCTATTCACATCACCTAAAACACCCATGTGCAGACTAACAAAAGGCAGACAAGTATAGAATATTGGAACTGAGATCTGAGCCACCTCCTGAGGCCACAGATACTGATTTCAAACATGATTTTCCAGTAGCATGCCTCTTTGGAGGATGACATATATATAAGTGAATGTCTTTCTTCATGACTTTTAGCCTTGGTCAAAGGATGTTACTCTTCTGAACAGGCAGCAAGGAAAGGGGTTCCTGTGAAAAAGTAGACAAATACCCTACTGTTCCCACAAACACCACAAAAGCACTCAGGACATCAAAGGTCTAATGCTATTTATGTAATATTCATATTTTTGCTCTTTATTAATAGCCAGACTCTTACATGGGCAATTACTTTTACAACTTTTGTTGAACTGCTATTTATTTCTTTTCCATGACACAATATAGTTTAAATATCTTCTGTTTATATTGACTGAATGCTCTTTTCAATATTACTGCTGTATGCCACATTTAACTGCTTTTCTTCATTTGTTTTGAGACTCTTCACAGATCCTTGTTATAAATAATGGTGTGATAAATATTCTTCCTCATACTTTCTGTCTTGTAACTATATGCTGAATGTAGTTATTTAAAGTGATTCCCTCTGGTCTTTCCCATTCTAAGTTCCTCATTCAGTTTAATTTCTTATCACTTAAAAAATATGTTGTGCATTCATTTCTGTTTATCTCAAAGTGTTTGTTTCCTTTATGATTTCTTTTATGACTCATTGGTTGTTTAAATGTATTGTTTAATTTTCACATATTTGAATTTTCCAGTTTGTCTTCTGTTACTGACTTTTAATTTCATTTTATTTTGGTTACAGAAGATTTTTATGATTTCAGTGTTTTTAGAAACGTCATGGAGTTACATATGGTCTGATCTAGGAAATGTAAGTGTGTAATTGAGATGAATGTGTATTTTTCTGGGTCTAGTTTGTTTATATGTTTGAAAAGTCTTCTTTCCACATTGATCTTCTGTCTAATTTTTCTATCCATTTATGAAAGTGAGTAACTTTATTTTTGTGGAATGGTTTCTCCCTTCAAACAGTCATATATTTTGGTTTTCTGTTGTTGTGTGCATACATATTTATAATTATATCTTCTTGAAGATTTACCCTTTTATAAATATATACTTACATGTCTCATAATAATAACTGACCTAATTTTGTCTGATATTCTTATAGCCAGCCCAGCTCTCTTTTGGTGACTGTTTGTATGCAGTATTGTTAAATTATTTGCCATTCTTCCACTTTCCACCTATTTGGGACTTTGTGTCTAAAGTGGGTTGCACAGACAGTGTTCTATCATTTTTTACCCATTATGCAAATATCTGTGTTAATTACAATCTAATCCATTTTCATTTAAAGTAATTTTTTATAGGAAAGGGCTTATACTGTGCCTTTTGTTAGTTGTTTTCCAAAAATATTTTTGGTTACTTAATTCCTCCACTACTGCCTTTGTTGGTGTTTGAGTTTATAGAACAGATTTTAATTCCCTTCTCAATATACATATAACTTTTTATTGTGAAATATTTTTAAACTTAAAGAGCATTTGGAAAAACAATGCAAACTTCAAACAATACACCAATTTTAACATATTCCCATATTTGCTGTATCATTTTATCTATTCACTCATCTTTAATTTTCTAATCATGTGAGAGTAGGTTATGTATATCACACTGCTTAAACACAGTATTTCCATGTACATTTCCTCAAAACAAGGTTATTCATTCCTGTAATCACCCTTAAGTACAGCTATGAAGTTCAAGAAATTTAGTATTGATATAAACTTATAGTCTACGTTCCAGTTTTTTCATGTGTCTCATTAACTTTGCTTTTTGAACTTTAAAGAGCATTTTTATTTGGAGAAAACAAAAAACCCACAGCTCAAAGGTTGGGGATTTGGCATCCAAGACATCTCCCAGGAATGAAGTCTATAAATTACAAATCACTTTCAGAGAAGATGTTTTTGTACAAAATTTACATTTATTTAGGAAAATCAATCCCTGTTAAAATAGAAATAGGGGAAGAGAGTAAAGAAATGGGAAAGAACAGCTTTGGATAAAACTCTTTGAAAGAAGAGTAATCATACAAAGGGCAGATCCTCTTACTGGGGAAACATCAAACTGCTTTCCAGAGTGGTTGTACCATTTTACAGTCCCCCCAAGTGCGTGGATGTCTGCCTCTTTTTCCATATTCCCTTCTGTACTTGTCAATTTATGTTTTTTTTTACTATAATGGCCATTCTAGTGGATGTGAAATGATATTTCATTGGGGTTTTGATTTGTTCTTCCCTAAAAGACAGTGAAGTTGAACATCTTTTCATATGCCTTTTGGCCATTTGTATTTCCTCTCCTGAAAAATGTCTGTTAATGTCTTTTGCTCATTTTATAATTGGGTTGTTTGTCTTTTTGGTGTTGAGTTATAGAATTTCTTTATATATTCTGGATACTATGTCCTTATCTGATATGTGGTTTTCAAATATTGTCTCTTATTGTGTAAGTTGTCTTTTTACCTTCCTTTGGTGCACAAAGTGTTTAATTCTGAGGAGATACTAATTGTCTATTTCCTTTTTCATTGCTTGTGTTTTGAGTGCATGATAAAGGAAACCACCTCCTATCACAAGATTTATATTTCCCTACATTTTAATTTAATATTGATATAAAACTTAAAGTTTTATATTCTGACATAAAATTTCCAGTCTATGTTGCAGGTTTTTTCATATGTCCTACTAACATGCTTTTGAGGCTTTTCCATTGTTAGGTCCCATTGAGAATCATGTAGTGCATTAGTTGTTTTTTGATGCTTTAGATGCTCTTGTTTGTTTAAATGTGGGGAAAAAAACTTTCCTTTCTCAACGACTCCAAAGGATACATTTCAGTGGGAATAGTGAAGCTCCTAATGTTGTACATACCCTTATTACTATCCATTACCAGAATTTTCCCATCACCTCAAGCAGAAACTCTAAACCCAGTATGCATTATCACCTGGTTCTCCTCTCCCCCCACATAACTTGTACTCTACTTTCTGAAACCCATGAGTTTGCATATCCTAGGTAATGTCTATAAGTGGGATCATGTCTCAATTATTTCTTAAGTTCCAGATTATTTCATTCACATGTCTTCAAGTTTCATCAATGTGTAGTGGCTTATATCACAATTTTATTCCTTTTTAGAACTCAGTGATATTACATTATATATACACACATACCATAGTTTGCTTGTCCATTCACCTATGGATGGATATTTAGGATGCATCCATCTTTTTGGCTATTTTCTTCACAATACTGCTATAAATGCTGCTGTACAAAATCTCTCTAGTCCCTGTTTCTAATTATTTTGAGTATTTATTTAGATGTGGGATTCATATGCTAGTTTTATGTTTAACTTAAGGAACTGCAAAACTGTTTCCTATAGCAGCTGTCATTTTACATTCTCCACAATAATGTATGAAGTTTCCTATTTCTCAGCATCCTTGCCAGAAATTAATGTATCCTGTTTTTTAAATAATAGCCATGCTTGTGGTGTAAAGTCATGTCTCATTGCAGTTCTGATTTAATTTCCCTAAATTCTTCTCATAAGGAAAACTGTTAGAATGTTGATTGAGATTTCATTGAATCTGCAATTTGCTTTGGATAGAATTGATATATTAACAATATTTGATTTTATTATCAATGAAGAGAGATACTTTATTTTAGGTCTCATTTAATTTCTTTCAATGATTTTAAATGTGTCATGTACAAGCCCATTACATCCATGATTAAGTTTGTTCATCGATAGTTGATTCTTTTGTAATAATAAATGGAATGATTTATTGTTTTCACCACTGGATTATTTTTTACTAATGTTTAGAGCCACCACTGATTTTTGTATGTTGATATTGTACGCTGCCACTTTCCTAAATTCATTAACTCTTACTGCTTTGTTGTGAAATCTGGAATTGTCATCTACAAATAATGAAAGTTTTACTTTTTCCTTTCCAATTTTATTTCTATTGCGTGCAAGATTACTCTGGCTAGAGCGTCTATCTAGTATGCTGGTGAGTAACAATGTTGACATTGGGCATTCCTGATCTTACAAAGATCATTTTCAGTCTTCCAACATTGAATATGATGTGAGCTCTGGTTTCTCTTACATGTCTTTTATCAGTTGAGAAATTTACTTCGGTTCCTAATTTTCTAAGTGGTTTACCAAGAAGGGGTGATGAGCAGGCCACAGTGGCTCAGCAGGTAGAGTTCTTGCCTGCTGCACTGGAGACCTGGGTTTGAGTCCTGGTGCCTGCCCATGCAAAAATAAAAAAAAGAAAATGAAGGGGTGATAAGGAATTTATGAAATACCTTTTCTGCATCAATTGAAACAGCCGTATTCTTCCTTATTTCTGTTGATACGTATTAGTAAATCAATTAGTTCTCTTATGTTGAACTATTCATGAATGCCTAACTAAGACAAATCTCACTTGATCAGGGTATACAATTCTATTGATGTGCTAATATTTTATTTAAGATTTTTACATCCATATCCATAGGGATATTGGTCTGCAATTTTATCTCATATATTTATCTGGCTTTGCTGTTAAGATGACGTTGGCTTCAGAATGAGTGAGAAGTTGTTTTCTCTTCATGTTTTTGATGCATCCCATAACTTTTGGCTTGCTGCGTTTTCTTTTTCATTCATCTCAAGATATATCCTATTCCCCCATGTGAATAACTATGCATTATTTAAGAATATGTGGTTTATTTCCACATATTTTGAATTTTCCACTACCTTTCTCTTATTGATTTCTAGCATCATTCCACAGTGGCTGTAGAAGATACACTATGATTTCAATAATTTTCATTCATTGAAATTTCATATATCTATCTTAGCTAATGACTGTATGCACTATGGTAGATTATTCTGCAGTCATTAACTAAATTGTTCTACTCTTCTACATTTGAACTAGTAGGCTTATAACATCATTTTAATGTTCTATTACCTTGTTGATCTTCTTTTTAGATACTCTAACCATTATTGAAAGTGTTATATTGTGATTTCCTACTATACTGTAGATTTCCCTTCAAATTTGTCAATGTTTTTTTTTCACATATTTTGTGGTTTTGCTGTTAGGTTCATAAATGTATAATTGTTATATCATCTTTAATTGATTCTTTGTATGTTTATGTTATCTTTCTTTGTCCTTGTGAGAGCTTTTACTTAAAGTTTATTTTATCTGATATTAGTATTGCTGCTCCAACTATCCCTAGGTTACTATTTCCATGGAATATTTTCTCTTTCAACTTAACTTGAATTTGAGGTGGGTGTTTTGGGAACAGTATGTATTTATTCTTTTTATATATTCTGCCAATCTTTGCCTTTTGACTGTAGAGTTTAAATCATTTACATTTAACACCTGCAGGCCTTCTCTCCAGGCTTCTAGTTTCAAATAGCTTCCACTGTGCATTTTCTTTCTGCATCACCAAACATCTGGATCTCTGTCAGCATTGTGCTTTTGAACTCCTTCTGACTTCCTATTTAAAGCCCTCAGTTGACTATATTAAACATCAATCATTGTGGAAGACATTCTAGTCAGGTAATTGCAGAGGCAATAAACCTCAAATGAAATCAGTGTGCCGATGATGTAAGTCTGCAACAACAGATAGGCCAGTACTTCCTTGATCTGCACTAGACCTGGCCAAGTTGACACATGAACATTTCACAGTGTCCACCTGTTGTCAACTTGGCAGCTATACACATCATCTTAAACCTTACATAATTTCTAAGTGGAAAATAATAAAAGGCATATATTTTACCTAATAATACTCAACTCTCCTAAAAAAACACACCAAATTTTTCTATATAAAACTGCAATCATTTTATCATAACATTGCAAAAGATTTAAACCATTTCAGTAAAAATGTAAATTCAATACCAATTAATTTTTTTTTAAACCTCATCAAGTCAGTTACCAATATGCTCAGCCCTAAGACAAAGTTCTTCTCTGGTTCTGAAATTATAAAACTCAGAACAAGTTATTTGCTTCCAGTATTTAAAGAAAGAACAGTCATATGGTAAATGATTTGATAACCATTAGAAAAATTGAAAGGAAAATAGGGGTCACTGGATCTAAATGGCTACAAAAACCTACAGGGCAACCTCCATTAGATTTCAGAACCTGAAATTTATTTTTCCTCAGGGCTTTAGAAAGAGATATTTCCACTCTTTGCAAGAGCTTATGTAGCAGCCCTGCTTTCTTCAAACACTGGGATATGGGGAGACAATTTTTTTAGGAGCTGGGGAAGTATTTATTTATATATTTTATTTTAGTTTTTTAAATAACCTAAAACACCAAACAAATGCAAACATTCCTATTTTGATCATTTCGTTCTACAGATATAATCAGTAATTCACAATATCTTCACTTAGTTGCATATTCATCATCATGATCATTTCTTGGAACATTTGCATCTATTCAGAAAAAAGAAATAAAACAAAAACAGAAAAAAAATTATACATACCATACTCCTTACCCCTCCCTTTCATTGACCACTAGCATTTCAAACTAAATTTATTTTAACATTTGTTCTCCCTATTATTTGTTTTTATTCCATATATTCTATTCCTCTGTTGACAAGGTAGATAAAAGAAGCATCAGACACAAGTTTTTCACAATCACACAGTCACATTGTGAAAGCTATATCATTATACAATCATCTTCAAGAAACATGGCTACTGGAGCACAGCTCTACATTTTCAGGCAGTTCTCTCCAGCCTCTCCATTACATCTTGAATAACAAGGTGATATCTACTTAATGCCTAAGAATAGCCTCCAGGGAAACCTCTCGGCTCTGCTTGGAATCTCTCAGCCATTTACACTTTGTCTCATTTCACTCTTCCCCCATTTGGAGACAATAATTTTTGGGTTCACCCACCTCAAGCTTCTGGGTGGCATCCAGATTTCCTGCCATCTTCAGGGCAAATTTTCAACCCCTTCAATGCAATAGAATGGCAGCCATGGTCTGTGCAATCCCAGAGGAATGTACTCCATCTTTTCTGAGGCCTGAGATCACAAAACTCCCAAATATCAAGGAGGAAGGCCTACATACACCCTCTGGGGAAAGCACATCCATTCCACATGCATGGATGAATCTGCTCTCCTGGTTTCTGCTTTTGTGACTTCAGACCTTAGCTTCCATAGCTCTGCCTTTGAATTCATTTTTCTTTCAATCTGTATCTTTTCAATCCCTTTTAGTCTAGGCTGGCAATGATTTAATTTACAAGTCTCAGAAAAAATTTGTTGACTTGGCATGTAGCATACAGGAATCAAAGCCATCAGACAATAGGACCCTCCTCAAATTCTTTATGGGTAGCTTCATCTACAATCCTGGCTTGTCCTGTAATGGCTGATTGTTCTATATTTGATTAAATCCTCGGGTGTGGCACTATTCCCTATGGCTTCCCTATTCAGAGGCTCAGAATTTTCCATATCATCAATTTCTGGTTTCATTGTACCCAAGAGTTCACTTCTCAGTTTATCCCTTTCTTATTTCATTTTGGTATAAGCTGCAAGAAGAAACCAGACTGTATTTCCCAATTTAATTTGTAAATCTCTTAAGCTAAGTACACAGATATTGCATTCAAATTCTCCCTTCCATCCAGCCCCAGAATTTAATTTATCCAAAGTTTCTGTCAGTGTAAAAAAGGGATTGGCTTCTTCTAATTTGTGGTGATGGATTCATCATTTTTGACCTAAGGAATCATAAGAGATATCTTTAAAGTCTGCATTTCTACCATCTAAGCTTCTTCTATCAAGTGCCTCACAATTATTTTAAAAAACTTCCAACATATTTGATATTTACAAACTCATCAACACACTTCTTTGCTACAACAATCTATTTTTATTTGATAAAGCTGCCATAATGCTAGTAATGAACTGGTTTCTAAAAGGGGAATTTGTTAAGTTAGAAATTAACATTTCCAAAGGGTTTCTCCATCACATTTTGAAGGCATATGGCAATTTCTGCTTACCTCCTCTCCTGGCTTCTGATTTCAAATGGCATCCTCTGTGGTGTTTCATTTCTGCATCTCCAAATGACCAGTAATTTGTCAGCTCTGAGGTTTTGAGAGCTTTCTAACTTCTCTTTTAAAAACTTCAACTGAACTGCTTAAAACTCACTCATTGTGATCAGACTTTGATTAAAGATATGGATGAAGCTGACCTGGATAGGACTAAGGTAAATCAAAATGTAAGATAAAGATTGATGTGGTCTATAATTTAAAACTTCAACTTTTATGTCAGACCAAAGGGAATGATGTTAATTTAGTGTGAAAATTATATAGCAGGTAACACAATATCTAATTTAATTTGTATGGTTAGCTTATTCAAACACCATAATTACTTGGAACCTTGAATAGGATCCATGATCTTCCTAGTTTTTACAGGTTAGAGAGATGTTCTGTTACATCCCAGAGTAATTTGGGCAGAGAATGAAAAAGTACTTGCAAAGTCCCCTTGGGTAACTGGAAAGAAAGGAGGAAATATTACACTTCCCCACCTTGGAAATTCCTGATATTCCTGCAAGCTGTGTGGACAACTATTCCATTATGCTGAAACCCTGATCTTAAGGCTTGTGGCTAGGAAATTATTCCTGCCAAGAGGCAAAGCCTGGTCATGGTTATGCCTAAGTGACACACCAGTCAATCTATTTTGTTGCTCACATGTGGTCTCTTACTCTAAGGCCAACTGAGCAGGTGAATTCACTGACCATGCCCCATACATGGGAAATGACTCACAGGGGTGTAAATAATGCTGCCAGTGTGGGACATGACTCCTGGGGATGAGCCAGGAACAAGTATTTTGGGTTGAAAGAGCCTTCCAGACCAAAAGGGGGGAAAGATAAATGAAACATAATAAAGTTTCAGTGGCTGAGAAATTTCAGAGTTGAGATGTTGTACTGGAGATTATTCTTATGTATTATATAGCTATTGCTTATTTGTTTGTGGTGTATTGGGGTGGCTATAGGAAAGAATCTGAAACTGTTCTACTGCATTTCTTCAACCCTGACTCTTGAAAATGATTGTATAACTATATAGATTTTACAACGTGACCATGTGATTTTGAAAACCTAGTTGCTGGCACTCCCTTTATTGAAGGTATGGACAGATGAGTAAAAAAATAAGGACAAATAAGAAATCAAATAACAAATGAATATTAGTTTGGGGGATAAGGGATAGAAAATTGGGTACATTGAAATATTAATGGTCAATGATTGAGGGGTAAGAGATATGGATTGTAGGGTATTTTTCATTTAAGAGATTGGTCTGTAATTTTCTTCTATTGAACTATCTTTGCTTGGCTTTAGTATTAGTGTGAAGTTGGCTTCATAGAATGAGAAGTAGCTTTCTCTCTTATTCAATTTTCTGAAGAATTTGAGAAGATTGATACTAATTCTTTCTTGAATGGTTGATAGGATTCATTTGTTAAGCTATCTGGTCCTGGGCTTTACTTTTTGGCAGTTTTTGAAAGACTGATGCAAAACTTTCTTATGATTTGTTTGTTAAGGTCTCCTATTCTCAAATGATGTTTGGTGTTCATTCTTTTTAAAGATGTTCTCCATTTCATTTATGTTTTTTAGTTTGTTAGGATATATATTTTTTGGAGGCTGCATGGTCTGGAATTGAACCTGGGTCTTATGCATAGAAGGTGAGCATTCTGCCACTGAAACTCCCATGCACCCTGTTAGCATGTATTTGTTCATAGTATCTTCTCATTACCTCCTTTATTTCTGCATTGTCAGTAGTTATGACCTCCTTCCCACATCTATTATTTATTTGCATACTTTCTCTTTTTAAATATATCTGTCTAGCTAAATGTCCGTTTATTTGATTCATTTTTTCAAAAAAACAAAACCAATGTGTGATTTCATTTTTTCACTTTAATCTTTTCATATTCTCAATTTCCCATTTTCACTTATTCTTGCTCCAAAAATAATGGTAAAATTACTCCCCTTTCTTTATATCCAACTTATAATCCATTAAATAATTTTCTTCACCTGAGAAATCCTCTTTCTTGTAGCTGTCCAATTCTTAACTCCAACCTTGTGTTCTCTGAGGCTGCTGGACCTATCCTGGTGCACAGTTTCTCATGATATTGCATGTTCTTTTCTTCTGCCTCAGATTGGTTGCCATATATGAGTAGTCCCTGTCTTACCCATTTTTAGCTGTTCTTTTCCTGTAGTAACTTCTGTGTGGTAACTTCCTCATAATATGTGATTAAGTGGACAACTTGTTATGAGCATGAATGCCTAAATGTTCTTATTCCACCCTCACTTATTCAGATGATTTGACTAGGTTAGAAAACCAGAAAACAAAACATACTGTCATTTTTCTCTTAGACCTTTAAAAGCTTTCTTTAATTAGGTTTATCTTATATTTTCTATTGTGAAAATTGCACATATACAAAAGAGCAATAAATTTCAAAGCACACCACAGCATGTAGTTATAGATAGGATTTCAGAGTTTGGTATGGGTTACAATTTAAAAATTTTGCTCTTTTTTACCTGCTCCAAGACACTGGAGACTAACAGAAATATCAATATAGTGGATTCAGCAGTTGTGCCCATTTGTTAAATAGTATACTCTGTATTATAACTCCAACTTCTACTTTGATCTTTCTCCCAATATTTAGGGGCATTTTGGCTACATCCATTTTAATGTTCTCATGTTGGAAAAGGTTATTGATAATATGGGATAGGGAGGTGAAAATAGTTGATGTTCTGGAGAAGCTGGCCCTTCTGTGTTTCAGGATTTATCTGGCCTAGGAACCACCCTGGAGATTGTAATTTTTTTGGAAAGTAATCATAGTTGAAGAAAATTTTGTAGGATCACAGCTAAAGTCCTAGGTGTACTTTAGAGTTGGCAGGAATGGTTTTGGTTGGGGGTTGACAAATAATAATAAATGGCAATATCTAGCTAAAGCTTCTGTAAGTGTAGCCTCCAGTCCAGCCTCTTGCCTCTATTTGAACTGTCTCAGCTACTGATACATTGGTTAGAATTCTTAACCCCTTTTTGATTAGGAAGGCATTTTCAATCCCGTGGTTCCAGGGCCAAGTTTATCCCTGGGAGTCATATCTCACATTGCCAAGAAGACTTTCACCCCCGGATGTCATGTTCCACATATGGGAGGGGAATAATGATTTTATTGGCAGAGTTGGACTTAGAGAAAGTCATAGGCTACATCTGTGCAACAAAAGAAATCCTCTGGCAGTAATTCTTATGAATAACTATAGGTAGGTTTAGCTTCTCTGTTATATAAATAAGCTTCAAAAAAGCAAGCCTGTAGATTGATATTTCAATAAGTTTTTTATGTTAGTATTTGCCAAAATTTAACGTACAAATGTACAAACATTCTTGACATGCAAACATTCCATACATGCTTTATAATCAGTGTTCACAGTATCATCACATAGTTGGGTATTCATCACCATGATCATATTTTTTTGAACATTTGTGTCACTCCAGCAAAAGAAAGAAAACAGAAAAAAATCATACATATCATATCCGTTACTTTTTCCTCTCATTGACCACTAATATTCCAGTCGACTTTATTTTAACCTTTGTTTCCCCAATTTGTTTATCTTTTTATCTGTATTTTTTTTTACTGTTCTGTGCATACCCTAGATAAAGATGCATCAGACACAAGGTTTTCACAAGCACATATCATATTGTAAAAGCTACATCATTATGCTGTCTTTAAGAAGCAAGGATACTGAAAAGAGCTCTATAGTTTCAGGTACTTACCTTTAGCCATTGCAGTTCACCTTGAACTAAAAAGTGGATATCTATGTAATGCATAAGAATAACCTTCAGGATAATCTCTCAACTCTGATTGAGATCTCTCAGTCACTGAGATTTTATTTTGTCTCATTTCTCTCTTCCCCTTATTGGTCAAGAAGATTTTCTTAATCCCTGGATGCCAGGTCCGAGCTCATCCTGGGATTTCTGCCCCAAATTGCCAGGGATATTTACACCCCTAGGAGTCATGTCCCATGTTGTGGGGGGGGCAGTGATTTCACTTGCCATGTCAACTTAGAGAGAAAGAGGCCACACCTGAGCAATAAAAGTGATTCTCAAGGTGTGACTCATAGGCCTAATTTTAAGTAGGCTTAACCTATCCTTTGCAGGGAAAATTTTCAAAGGGGTGAACCCCAATATCAAGGGGTTGTCCTATTGATTTGCTTGTCACCACTGCTTGTGAGAATATCAGAAATTCTTGAAAGGGGAAGTTGAGTATTTCCACTTTTCTCCCCATCCCCCCTGGGGGACTTTGCAAGTGCTTCTTTATTCACTGTCCAAATCACTCTGATTTATTGGGTCATCACACTAACTTGCATAAACCAACAAAATATCATGCCCTATTCAAGACTCTATGTACTTATGGTGTTCAATTAAACTGACCATACAAGTAAAATTAGGAAATGTGCTACACAAAATATAAATTTTACACCAAATAAACATCTCTCCTTGTAGACTCATACAGGAGATGAAGTTTTAAAACATGAATATATATCATGCTTTACCCAATCTTCATTCATATGTCAACTCTTTAAACAGTTCCTATATGGGATATTGCTGACTTTCAAAGCTTCACAGCTCTAACTCTGAGTCTCAAGTGTCACATAAATACCTGAACTTTCTGGGAAAGACCCTGTTATATTCAAACAGTTCAGTATCTGAGAATTTGGAATTAATAGTTACACTTCCTGAATATATATGACTGCTGTAAGAGCTTACAATTTAAAATCCTTTACAATATTTAATTAAGCTTTGATGCTATCTTTGTTCATGTAAGTGATCTATAATGTTTTCATGTAGACTTTGCATCTTCTGATCATGCCAACATTTCTGAAATAGGAAAACACTGTACCTCTACCAGTTTTCACCATTTCCTCATACATATTCATCATGATGCAAGTCATGAATCTGCAGCTTTGTCTCATGCCTGATAGATGTATTGTATTCCCAGTGGGATTCAGATCAAGAAGCAGTGGCTCTTCATGTGGGCAGGAGGTTTGGGGCCCATGTAGTGATATTGAAAGAGTTACATGGGGATCTTTATAACCATATATCACATAGTTTTCTAAACAGGATCATGAATCAATGTCTTGTGTGTCCTCACACCAGCAGGGAACCACAGCATAGAGACTACTTATCAGGGAGACGGATGGGTAATGATGGGATTGGGAGATGGTAGGAGGCTTGGAATTGTCCTGAAGCACTTTCAGTCTCAAAACTACTCATAAGTTAGGTGGGCTATGATGGCTCAACAGGCAGAATTCTTGCCTGTTGTGCTGGAGACACAGGTTCAATACCTGGTACCTGCCCATGTGAGAAAAAACAAATGAACAAAAAACTACCTATAAGCACACACAGTCCTGAATCTGGGCCATGAGTGATTTCTTCCTATTTTAACTTATACCTAGGGAGATATTGAGTCCTTGCTTTACTTTAAATAGTTTCTTACAGGAGCAGGCCTCAGCAGTTGTGATATTGAGAGTGCTGTTTATTTCCAGGCAATTTTGTGTGCCTGCTCTCAGCAGAATCTGATGCATGAGTAACTTCCAATCCTCTGTGGAGTACCATAGATTCTACTACATTAGTTTCTTGCTCATGGAACCACCTATTTATAACAATACCCAGCATCAGCTTTTTTAAAAATTTTGACACAGTTATTAATAGTTGATATTCAAGCCCAACATTGGTACCTCTCCACAGTGAAAAAAAACTTTTGTGTTTCTACCAAAATATGTACCACTAGCACTATATATTTTCTTTTTTATTGTTACATTTTCCTGTTTACAGCTTGCACCATTTATTACATCATTTTGAAACTATTAGATTAAATTATTTTTCTCTCTTTTTTTAAAAAAAATTAATGATAAAACCAAACAACATACAAAATGAACATTCTTAACTATGAACATTTCATACTTGGTGTGCAATCAAGGACTCACAATACAATTGCATACCTGTATATCCATCATCATTATCATTTCTTAAAATATTTGCATCACTGAAGAGACAAACTCTTTCAGTGAACAACTGAACTGGAATGCCTGAGGGTGTGAAAAAAAGTAAAATGTTTGATCCCAACTGCTTAAGTTTGTAAGACATGGACTCTTTTTTTTCAGGTTAAAGGTTTTTATTACAGAATTTAAAGAAATAAAAAGAAAAAAGAAAAAACTCATACACACCGTACCCATTACCCCCCCTCTCATTGACCACTAGATTTTCCCTTTATCCATTTTATTTTAACATTTTCCCCTTATTATTTATTTATTATTAATTCATATATTTTACTCATCTGTCCATACCACAGATAAAATGATCATCAGAACAAGGTTTTCACAATCACACAGTCACTTTACAAAAGCTATATCATTATTCAGTCATCTTAAAACTATATGGCTATCACAACCTAGATCTACAGTTTCCAAGACTTCCCTCTAGCCTCTCTAATGCACCTGAAACTAAAAAGGGAATATCTATATAATGTGTAAGAATAACCTCCAGGATAATTTCTTCACTATGTTTGAAATCTCTCAGCCACTGACACCCCATTTTTCTTTCCCCTTTCAGTTGAGAAATTTTTCTCAATTTCTTGATACTGAGCCCCAGCTCATTCTAGGATTTCTGTCCCACATTTCCAGGAAGTTTTATACCCCGATAGCCATGTGCAACATAAAGAGGGCGAGGATGGTGAGTTTGCTTGCCGTGTTGGCTGAGAGATAGGCCACATCTGAGCAACAAAAGAGGTTCTCTGGGGGTGACTCTTAGCCTAATTTTAATTATGCTTGGCCTATCCTTTGCAGGGATAAGTTTTATATGAACAGACCCCAAGGTTGAGGGATCAGCCTATTAATTTGGTTGTCTTCATGCTTGTGAGAATAACAGGCCTTCTCCAAATGGGGAAGTTTAATTTTCCCCCTTTCTCACCATTTCCCCAAAGGGACTTGGCAAATACTTTTTTATTCACTGTTCAATCCACTCTGGGATTTATCAGAGCATCACATTGGACAAACCTACAAAATCTCATGCTCTATTCAAGGTTCCATGTTCCCAGGGTGTTTAACAACTGTCTTATAAGTTATATTAGAAAATACACTAGTCAAAATATAAATTTTATACCAAATAAACATTTTTTTTGCTTTACTCTCGCACATAAGTTAAAGTTTTAACATATGAATGACCATCTATTTTCAACACCCTGCAATATTGACATCCCTTTGTTCTATATATTTTCTTGACTGTCTGCCCTCCCAGACTGAATTTCAGAATGACATACATCAGGTCTGTTCATCTCCCTTTTGTACATCACCAGACTGAATTTCAGAATGACATACATCAGGTCTGTTCATCTCCCTTTTGTACATCACAATGTGTTATATGAAAAGGATCAGAAACTGTGTTGACAGAATGAAAGATACTCCAATTTGGGCATATTTTTTCTTGATTTTAAACCATGTTCTGGGAATAATGTTGAAGAAACTCCCAATGGGGATAGGATTTCAGGAACTCTGAGAAAGTCAATGCCCAGTAAAGAAATGCTGGGCATACACGGAGCTTCTTGAGTTAGTTCAAGTGCTGTTAAATGAAGGTCATTGGTGTTCACTGACAAACCCTTACAGTGGACCCTGAACTGGAATGCCTGAGGGTGTGAAAAAAATAAAATGTTTGATCCCAACTGCCTAAGTTTGTAATGGCATGGACTCTTTGTTTTCAGGTTAAAGGTTTTATTACAGAATTTAAGCCATAGAAATGATGGGGACTCATTACTTTCTCTCAAGGATATCTCTTTCCAACTTTATTTAAATTATTTCCAGGCTTCATAGATATTTGTTCAATAACTTAGTTTACATTATGACATCTATCACTGAGTATCTTTTTAGCTATTTTAATAACCAATTCAGATTTTTCAGTACTATAGATTGAAATTTATCAAATAGTATTGCCATTTTTAAAATTCATCCTTTGAGGGTTTTGGTCTTCTTTGAATCATTCATTAAAGGAACATCTCATTGACTTGAAGACCACTGATATTATTTAGGAAATATGAAATATCATGAACAATTCCACACTTCTTTAAGGATTCTTCTATTTTCTATAATTGATATATTTTAATCAGGATTTACACATTTCCACATAATTCTTCAACCTGGATACGTTTGCTAATTTGATAAAATATATTAGCCTCAAAATACTCCTGAAGAGGGCCTGACTGGTCACTCCTGTGCCACAGAAAAAACTCTGGGCCTGCTAACTAAATAATACTATATTGTTTTTACAATTGTAAGTAGCAATTTTAATTGAGCACATTTTGTTAAGCTTATTTCAAAGCCAAATATATGCAACTATTTATTTTATTATTCAGAATATAAAGGTGGTTAAAGCATCATCCTTCTTTGAATTTAGCCTGAGGTTCTATGACATCTGGAGCATTTTGCAACATGGGTCATTATCCTAAATCCTGGTCTCCAGGCACCCTCAACCTTAAAATTCCTCTGGCATCCAGAAACACTACTAGTTCAGGTAAATCTAACAGTTAAGTATCAGCTACTCCATGCAGAGCTACCTGTTTTGGAGGATTCCTAAATGGCATGTTTAAGGCTTCCAAATAGAAACAATGTTAGCATACTTTCCTTTCAGCTAGAAGTTCCTGGTTTCAAGGAGAGACACTTTTACCAAGGTACATGGTAAGTACTCCCCAGGACCCTAGCCATCTAGCTACTATGGGTGTTTCTCTAATATTCCAGGCAATCCTATTAGGTTTTTCAGGTCAATTCCATTTCCCATGCTTGATAAATACTATTTTAAGCCTTTGCCATACCCTTTGCATCTCCACAGTCTTTCCTTCCCATTCACTTTCTTTCAGCATCTCATTTCAAATTTCAGAACTAAAATACATAATTTGGAGGTAAGTATTTGGGGCCATTAAATTTGAAATTATTGCTCTTCTGACATGTCTCTTATAGCAGGTGAGGCATTGTCTTTTATCCTAGCAGACTTCCATACAATTTAACTTTTGTGCTCAAACATATGATCTATCCTGGAGAATATTCTGTGAGCACTAGAGAAGAATGTATATCCTGGTGTTGTGGGGTATAATGAGGATATACAGTCTAGTTGGGTCTGATTTGTTTATCAAATTATTTAAGTTTTCTATTTCCTTTTTCATCCTCTGGTTGTTCTATCTATAGATGAGAGTGCTGTATTGAAGTCTTCTACTATTATTGTTGAAACATATATTGCTTCCTTCTTGCCAATATTTTATTCATATACTTTGGAGCTCCTTGATTGGGAACATAAACATTGAGGACTGTTATTTCCTCTTGGTGAATTATCCCTTTTATTAATATATATGATTGTCTCATGATCTCTTTATATTTAAAGTCCATTTTGCCTGATATTAGTATAGCTACTCCTGCTTCCTTTGGTTACAACTTGTGTGGAGCATCGTTTTCCATCCTTTCACTGTCAATCTCTTTGGATTCTTGTGTTTAAGATGAGTATTTTGTAAGCAACATATAGCTGAATTTTATATTTCCTTTTGTAAACATCTTTTATTGTTAAATATTACATATATACAAAGAAAAGTAAGAAAAAGCAATGATTTTCAAAGTATACTTCAAGAAGTGGATACAGAACAGATTTCAGAGTTATTATGGTTATCACTCCACTCTTCCAATTTTTCCTTCTATCTGCTCCAAAACACTGAAGGCTAAAAAAATATATTTGTGTGTGTGAAAAATAACATATATATGTTAAAGTAATATATTTGAAATCACATCAAGATAATTAGTTATCAATCAAATTTCAGAGTTGGGAATGGTGAAAAATTGCGTCATTTTTGGTTTTTACTTCTAGCTTCTCTAAGGTACTGGAGACTAAAAATTATCAGTGTAATGATTCAGCAGTCATACTCATTTGTTAAACCCTACCATCTCGGTATAACTCCAACATCACCTTTGATCATTCTACCATCTTTAGGGGTATTTGGGCTATCTCTATTCTAACATTTTCAGGTTGAAAGGGACAGTCAGTAATATGGTTTAGGGGGATGTAACTAGATGATGTTCTGGAGAGGCTGGCCCCTTTGAATTTCAGGACCTATCTTGTCCAGGTTTTAGTTTTCTGAAGGTTTTAGTTTTCTGAAAAGTTACCCTAATGAATGGAACATTTGTAGAATCTTATATAACACCCTAGGTTTTCTTTAGGTTTGGCAGGACTAGTTTTGGTTGGTGTTTGGCAAGGTATAATATATAGCAATATCTAATTGAAACTTGCATAAGAGTGACCTCTAGAGTAGCCTCTTGGCTGTACTTTATCTCACTCAGCCACTGACACCTTGTTCACTGCACTCCTTTTTACCCTTTTGGTCAGGATGGCATTATTGATCCCATGGAGCCAGGGCCAGACTCATCCCTGGGAGTCATCTTCCACACTTATGGGGAAACTTTCACCCTTGGATGTCAGGTCCTACATGGGTGGAGGGGAGTGATTTCACTTGCATTGTTGGGTTTTGAGACAAAGAGGACACAAAATAGGACTTTTGGAAATAATTCTTAGGGATAGTTATGGTAGGCTAAGCTTCTCCAGTATCTACATACATCTCAAAAAAGCAACCTTCAAGATAAAGGACTTGGCTTATTGATTTGGGGGTCCGAAATATTTGTCACAGTAACAGGGTTTTCCCCAGTGAGAAAATTTAATAGTTCAATATTTTTCTCCCATCCCTCAGGGGACTTTGCAAATTCTTTTTGATTATTTACTTAATATACTCTGGGATGTATCCAGGCATTGCCTTAAGCTATATAAGGTTGAAGGTCTTCATTCTTGTTTTGGGCTCTCTGTATTTCAATTTTTAAAATTACCCGTCTGGACACAATGAGTTAGACTATGTGCCAAAGGAAATTCAGTCTCTGGGCAAAATAAGCATTCTTCTGTTGGTCTCAAAGCACAGATGAGTTTCTAAAATATAGACAATATTTTACTTATCCCTGTATTTTGAATTACCTCTATCCTGACCTAATAGGCTTCATCCTTAATTATACATTGCATGTTATACATATATAAAACACTCTCAAAATCCAGAAATAATAGTTACCACTACAGGCTAAATGTGACTGCTATAAGAGCTTACAGTCTAGGCCCCTTTTTTCTTTCTTCTAAGTATTTCTAAAGAAGACCATACAATAATCATTCTTTTGTTTCTGGCTTATTTACCTCATCAAATGTCCCATAGGCTCACTCACAATGTTACCTGTCTCACAATTTCATTCCTCTTTTGTATCACCACAATATTCAATCATATGTATACAACATCATTCACCAACCTATGTCTTGGTCAATGTGTCCTTAAGCTATCTCTATTCAGTAGGCATCATGTATACAATATTCATTGTCAATGCTCTCAATTTTTGATAATTTCATTGCTCCTAACAGAAAGATAAGGAATGAACTCACCCTCACCAAGTAGAAAATCTAAACCTCCGCTTAACTCTTTTCTCTCCCCCTCATTATTTACCTCTGGTGTTATTGTTAAAAATGTCCCATAGCATGCAATAGCCGTTTCCCCAATAAAATCAGAAATTATAGTCATTGCAGAGATTCATACCTTTGAAGTAGTTCATGCAAGAACTTATTTATATTTGTAGTGCTAAGCAGTGTGACACATGGCTCTGTATAAGCCATTCAATCATGTTCACCTTCATTATGATATTATTACTTATAGATCCACTAGTGAATTGCTTTTACTTCTATCTATTCCCTTACATTTGAGTTCAACCTCATTAGCTAAACATTCAGTCATGTCTAACTTCTATATATCTCTAGGCCCCTTGTATTCTATATTATAAGCCTCCAACTTTACCTTTACCAGGTCCATAAAAGTGGAATCATACAGTGTCCCTTTATGTCTGACTTAATTTCACTCAGCATTATGTCTTCAAAACTCATCCATCTTGTCAAGTGCTTCATGCTTACTGCTGCATAATATTCCATTGTATGCATATACCACACTTTGTTAACCCACTCATCTGTTGATGGGCCCTGAGATTGTTTCCATCTCTTTGCAATTGTTATTTATACTGCTATGAACATTGGTGTGCAAGTTTCTGTTTGTTTCATTGCTTTCAGCAGGTGGATTATGTTTATTCATTCTGCCAATCGGTATCTTTTAATTAGTAAGTTCAGTCCATTAACATTCAAAATTTACTATAAAGGCCATTCTTGAATCCACCATTTTGTAACTTGGATTTTATTTGTTAGAACTATATATTCTTTTCCCACTTTCTCATTTTATCATGTAAATTACCCTTACTGGTATCCTTAAATTTTGTGCCCTCCTCCAAACCTCCCTCCTCTGTCTTTTTTTTCAGCCAGCCAAACTCCTTTTTGTATTTCTTGTAGAGCCAGTTTCTTGTTAACAAATTCTCTCTATGTTTGTTTATCTGTGAAAATGTTAATCTCTTCCTCAGTTTTGAAGGAGAATTTGACTAGGTACAGAATTCCTCACTGAAAGATTTCTTCTTTCAGATTCTTAAATATGGCTTCTCACCTACATTACATAGTGCCAGTTGAGTAGTCAAAATCAGGCTTTTGAGGTTTCCCTTGTATGTAATAGATTGTTTTCAACTTGCTGCTTTCAGGATTTTCTGTTTCTTTTCAACATTTGACAGTCTGATTAACGTGTGTCTTGGGGATGATTTAGTTGGATTCACTCTTTTTTGGATTTTGTTGGGCTTCTTTGACTTGCATATTGATGTCCTTTGTGGGGGTTGATAAAATTTTCCCAATTATGTCCTCAAGTACTCTTTCTAGCCCCTTACTCTTTTATTCCTCTTCAGGGACAATAATAATTACTGCATTTATGCACTTTTATTTTGTCCATCATTTCCCTGAGATCCAATTCAAATTTTTGCAGCATTTTTCCATTTACTCTTTTGTATTTTCAAAATCAGTTGCAAGTGGTTCAATTTAGCAGGAAGATACTATGCTTATAAACAAAAATTCACCTAATAGCAGAGCCCCAAAATATATGAATCAAATATTGCCAAAACTGAAGGGGAAATTGCTGAGTCTACCTGAGGTAGGAGATTTTAACACACTACTTTCCATTCAGGATCAAACATCTAATCATGAAATCAACAAGAAAGTATAGGACTTGAATTTTAGCACTAAACCAACTATCTAACAGACACATATAGAATGCTATCCTCCACAGAAACATTTTTCTTGAGTACACATGAACATTTTCAGAATAGGTCATATGTTCAGTCACCAAACAAGTTTCAATAAATTGAAAAAATATGGAAGTCATATAATACACATCCTCTGACTACAAGCCAAGTAATGTATGTTTTACAAGTACAGTGGAATGAAGCTGGAAATCTATACTAGAGGAAAAATGAAAACTCACAAATATGTTGAAATTAAAAAGCATACTCCTTTACCTGTCATGCAGGAGATTCAGGTTCAGTTTCCAGCCCCACTTCCCAAAAACAAACAGACAAGTAAACCAAACAGAAAAACAAAACAAAACATAATTCAACAAATGGTAGTGCAATAATGGGATACTCACACGGAAAAATAATAATAAAATGTGACACCACCATACAGCATACAAAAAAATTAGCATGTTCTTTACTAATTGGATGGTGGTAAAATCAGAAGCAAAATTAGGGAACTTCTCAAGGCAAATGAAAATGAAAATACATGTACAAAAAAACATGGAATTTAGTGAAGGCAGTGCTAAGAGGGAAGTTTATAGCTCAGATTTGTACAGGAGAAAAGGACAAAGACTTCAAACCAGAGACCTAACCACAAAATTTGAAGAAATATGAAAAGAAAAGCAAACTAAACCCATGCGAGCAGAAGGAAAGAAGTAACAAAGATTAGAACAGAGATAAATGGAAAACATAACAAAACAAAAACAATAGAATCAACAAAACCCAAGCTTGGCTCTTTGAAAGTGTCATGAAGTTGGCAAGCCTTTAGCCAAACTGACAAATGATGAAAAAAAGCAAAAATAACAAAAATCACAAATGAAAAGGGGAACATTATCCTGAGCCTGTATAAATTAGAAGAAATTTAAGGGGATGCTATGAAAAAAAATCAATAAATTAGATAACCTAGATTAAATGGACAAATATTTAGAAACATACAAGCTACCTACTCTGACTTAGGAAAAAATAGAAGAAATAAATAAACATGTTATTATAAATGGATTGAATTTGTAATCTAAATCTTACTGAAAAAGAAAAGCCCAGAACCATTTTCACCGGGGAAAACTATTAAACATTCCAAGAGAACTTATCTCCAATTCTGCTCAATCATCCAAAAAATGAAGAGGGGAGAACATTCTCTCAGTCATTATACAATGATAATTTCATTATCACACCAAAGCTCAATAAAATTATCACAGAAATAAAAACTACAGACCAATATCTCTTATGAAAATAGTTTTAAAAATCCTTAACAAAACATAAGCAAATGTCAACTTGATAAAAGGCATACATAAGAATCCCTACTTCACATCTTAGTCAATGGTGAAATGCTGAAAGCTTTCCCTCTAAGATCAGGAATAAGGAAGGATTGTCATTGTCATCATTGTTATGCAACACTGTGCTGCAAGTTCTTGCCAGGATTCATAGGCAACAAAAAATAGGACACTGAAGTTTGAAATTAAGGAAAATTTTCCCTATTCACAAAAGATATGATCCTACATGTAGAAAATTCTGAAAAATCCACAGCAAATTTTTTAGAACTAATAAATTTATTCAGCAAACTAGCAGGATACAAGATTCTTGTGCAAAACTCAGTACTGTTTTTATACACAAACAATCAATAATTGGAAGAAATATAAAATAGAGAATTCCACTCATATTAGCAACTAAGATTCAAGTATTGAGGAATAAATCCTACCTTGGATTTAAAAGTCTTTTACATAGATAACTAGAGAACATTGCTAAGACAAATTAAATAAGACCTAAGCAAATGGAAGGAAATTCTATGTTAATTGATTGATAGACTAAATATTATGAAGATGTCAGCATTACCAAAATCAGTTTATAGTATCAACAAACAAAATTTGCACAACTTTTTTTGCACAAATGGAAAATCCAATCATTAAACTCTCTGTTGTGATTTGATTTTATTTAGAAAGAGTCACCCACCAATCTGTTGTAAGTATGAAATAATGGCTCATGGTATCATTGCATAATTCTACATTCATCATCACTAACACTTTTATAACATTTTCATTATTCCAAAATTAAAAAAACACAGTTTCTCAAAAAATCTATATGCTTTCCATTATTGATCTCTAGTATTGATGTATATTTGCTACTGCTGATGAAAGAGTGTTAAGATATTTCTCGGAGTCATACTCCAGAGTTTGCAATAGGAAAATTTTTTCTCTTATACCACTTTATTATTAACTCCCTGCAATAATGTCACGCCTTTTTTCTTGTATGAAAAAGTGTTTTTCCATTTTTTTCCTTTTCCTTTTCCAAAGGTCTCCTTTAGTTTTTTTATATGGGCAGGCACCAGAAAGTGAACCTGTGTCTCTGGCATGGCTGGAAAGAACTCTACCACTGGGCCACCATTGCCCACCCTTCTTCATTTTTAAGCTTTTTAATGTTTAATATATTTTTTATTGAGAGAACTTGGTGCACTTACTGTCCATCTAAGTACACAACTAAAACCTCACAGTATCATAGCACAATTGTGTATTCATCAGTGTGATCATTTTTAGAACACTTCTATTACTCCAGAAAAAGAAAAGGAAAAAAGACCCATACATCCCATATGCCTTACCCGTCCCACTCATTGATCACTAGTATTTCAAGTTAACACTTTTCTTTACCCCATACCTTATTGTTTATTTATTCTTGTCCTTATTTTTTACTCATCTGTCATTTCCCTGGATAAAGGGACCATCAGCCACAAGGTTTTCACAATTGTATGGTCACATTTTTAAAACATTTTCATTGACATTTTTATTGGCCTTGCACATTATAATGAACTTGACACTGGAGAGTAACCTTCTGAATGCCATATTTATGAAAGGTGTCAGTCACCATTTTGAACTTAGATGACATGAAATA